>JBAIZL010000393.1:8515000-8547500 GCA_036971475.1 Prosapia bicincta
GAAACTTGGAATTGTATTACTGCCAGTCCAGGATCGGAACGAAGCCAGGTATGAACTTCTTGCGCCTAGAAGGTTGGCAAGGTTTGAAAAAATGTTGTCAAGTGGCTTTAAACGATATGTTGTGTATGTGCTGGTAGCTTCAAAAGAATTATGCCATTATCTCTTGCATCATTTAAGGCATCAATGTTTTTTGAATGGGTAGGATGACCATCTAAAATCAATTGTCGTTTGTCATCTTTATTTTGCTTAATATATTTGATGAAGTGATTAAGCCACTCAACAAAGAGTTCGCTATTTATGTACCCTGATTCGGATATTTTGACCACGCCTCCAGACGGGGCTCTTTCCTTTAAATCTAGAGCCATTCTTTTCTTTTTAATGTGATCATTAGCACCACCCACACAACAAACCATTGCTCATTATGGAATAGAATAGTGCAGAATATGTCAGTAATGTACAAAAATTGATAAGGTTATATTACTATATAACTTGTTACCTAAAAATAGTAGCCCCAACCGTTAATTGTACCGGTACGATTTAGGAAACAGTGCTCCGGTACGAAATAGGCAACCGTGACTTGAGGAAAACAAGTAGACAAACATTAACCTAAATATTGTGGTAAACAAACTTCAAGCATAGGAAAATTTAGCTAAAACTGCGTAGTTTCCTTTATGTACGTTAAAATATGTTACTTGTAATCGTGTGGTTTAGTATTCCCTTAAGTATGACACCAAAAATTATCATCAAGCCCCTAAATTTACGAAACAACGCCACTGCCACTAGACAAAGCTTTCAGCAACGAGCGTTTTACACGTGGAGCGATGTAATGGAGAGTAGTTTACATATTAACACTACATAGCAGCAGCAGTCTATTGCTTCAGAGATCTTAACTTGGTACGAATTAGGCGCCGGTACGATATCGGCAACTCTCCCCTAATAGCGTATGATCTTGTGCAACAGCTGATTTTATAGTTACGTTTCATAGAATAATTATGTTTTGACACGTGCATTTATCACTAAGGAAAAATATTCATTTATATTTCCATACATCTGGCTACAATTAATTAAACTTAATGATAATGAGTTAATTGTTTTTATTCTAAATTTGAAATTAAACCCTCCTTAGGCACGTAAACACTTTTTAAAAACCGATTTCCAATTTAATTCGTTTAATAAAGTTTTATTCAACACATTTTCTATCATGTAATAAAGGTTTTCTATTAACTACAGTAACTAGATCATTAAAACCTCTATTAATTACATTCTTCAAATGAAATATTCTTTCAGATGAAATACTCAATCGAATGTTTAAATGTCATGTGAGCTAGTCCCACTGACATCAACTTTGTAAATATCTATACGTTTGTCTCTATAATTTGTTTTAAATGTTAATCATATCGAATTGTAAACTGTTATTATAGCAATGGAAATTTATGAGCGATGGTTTTTTTTTTAATTAATATTTATTCTTTACGAGAAAAAGATTCTCTTCGTATGAGTCATTTTTATTCTAAATCTCGCGAAATGGAAAAAGGATGGCAGGTTTTAGAAACTTACTTCAAAACAACTATTACTTTATATAATAATAAAGCTATCACAAACTCACAATAAGTGAATTTGTTTAATTAATCTTGCTACAACGACCAACTATTGTCAAAATCAGTGGTTATATCTAAAATGTACATCAAATGCAATGTAACTGATATTAGCTACTTTTTGTAAAGTGCAAACCTAATCTCTGATGAATATGAAAATGATTTGGTCATTCAAACGCATTTATTACGAGTTGGTTATTATTTTATTACTAAACCTTGGCTCAAGTCAAACTCAAACATTATTTATGAAATGAGTTATTTAAAAGTTAACTTCAAGAGTATTAAATGATATTTCTATCTTTTCTAAATGAAAATTCGTTTAGCAATAGATCTCTGGACTGTTATTTTCACTAGCACTGTTTCTGTATTAATATTTCTATATTATTGAAAGTTTTATAATTCTAAATAAAACTATTGGTTCTATTATATACTAATGGGCTTTCTGAGTGCTGTTTTAATGAATTCCAAAGATTGTATTTCCCCTCTCCCTCCTGTGTAAGCATAGGATCTACAGCATATATATATATATATAATAGTATACGTTATTGACTATAAAGTATATAGTCAACTATTGACTAAAGTCAACTATATATTCAACTATTGACGTTTCTATAGACTCTATTTTATTCAATCGATATTTTAATAAGCTCTACATTATACTGTAAATGATTCCATGGGTTACATATTCTACTATTTATATTTCCATAGATTTTATTACCTGCTGTCTATATTGTTATAGGAGCTACATTGCACTGTTGACGTTCTATGGATTTTACTTTTTACTGTCGACATTTCCATAGATTCTACATTATGCTATAAATTATTAAATGGGTTCCACATCCTACTGTCGACATTTCCATAGGTTCTACATTATGCAGTAAATTATTCTATGGATTCCATATCCTACTGTCGACATTTCCATAGGTTCTACATTATGCAGTAAATTATTCTATGGATTCCATATCCTACTGTCGACATTTCCATAGGTTCTACATTAAGCAGTAAATTATTCTATGGATTCTATATCCTACTGTCTACATTTCCATAGGTTCTACATTATGCAGTAAATTATTCTATGGATTCCATATCCTACTGTCGACATTTCCATAGGTTCTACATTATGCAGTAAATTATTCTATGGGTTCCATATCCTACTGTCGACATTTCCATAGTTTCTACATTATGCTGTAGATTATTCTATGGATTCCATATCCTACTGTCGACATTTCCATAGATTCTACATTATGCTGTAAATTATTCTATGGGTTCCATATCCTACTGTCGACATTTCCATAGGTTCTACATTAAGCAGTAAATTATTCTATGGATTCTATATCCTACTGTCTACATTTCCATAGGTTCTACATTATGCAGTAAATTATTCTATGGATTACATATCATACTGTCGACATTTCCATAGGTTCTACATTATGCAGTAAATTATTCTAGGTTTCTATATCCTACTGTCGACATTTCCATAGATTCTACATTATGCTGTTAATTATTCTATGGGTTCCATATCCTACTGTCGACATTTCCATAGGTTCTACATTATGCTGTAAATTATTCTATGGATTCCATATCATACTGTCGACATTTCCATAGGTTCTACATTATGCTGTAAATTATTCTATGGATTCCATATCATACTGTCGACATTTCCATAGGTTCTACATTATGCTGTAAATTATTCTATGGGTTCCATATCCTACTGTCGACATTTCCATAGTTTCTACATTATGCAGTAAATTATTCTATGGGTTCCATATCCTACTGTCGACATTTCCATAGGTTCTACATTATGCTGTAAATTATTCTATGGGTTCCATATCCTACTGTCGACATTTCCATAGGTTCTACATTATGCAGTAAATTATTCTATGGGTTCCATATCATACTGTCGACATTTCCATAGGTTCTACATTATGCAGTAAATTATTCTAGGTTTCTATATCTTACTGTCGACATTTCCATAGATTCTACATTATGCTGTTAATTATTCTATGGGTTCCATATCCTACTGTCGGCATTTCCATAGGTCCTACATTATGCTGTAAATTACTCTATGGGTTCCATATACTACCGTTGATATTTCAATAGATTTTATTTCCTCCTTTCTATGTTGTCATACGATCTATATTCCACCATTGATGTTTCTATATATTTTCTAAATAGATAATTGCAACGACTCTATATTCCACAGTAGACGTTTTCAAAGGTTCTTGTTATTATAGTAGATGTTTGTAAAGGTATTATATTCTATAATATGTGTTTGCAAAGGTACTATATTATACAGTAGATATTAGTAAAGGTTCTATATTATACAGTAAATATTTGAAAACATTCTATATATTACAGTAGGTGTTTACAAAAGTACTATATTCTACAGTAGATGTTAGTAAAGGTTCTATATTATACAGTAAATATTTGAAAACATTCTATATATTACAGTAGGTGTTTACAAAAGTACTATATTCTACAGTAGATGTTAGTAAAGGTTCTATATTATACAGTAAATATTTGAAATCATTCTATATATTACAGTAGGTGCTTACAAAAGTACGATATTCTACAGTAGATGTTTGCAAAGATTTTTTATGTTACATTAGATGTCTATAAAGATACTATATTCGACAGTTTGTGTTTGCAAAGAGCCTATATTCTACAGTAGATGTCTGCAACGGTTCTATATTCCACAGTCAGTTTTTGCAAAGGTACTATTTTCTACAGTAAATGTTTGTAAAGAGTCTATATTCTACAGTAGATGTCTGCAAAGGTTCTATATTCCACAGTAGGTTTTTGCAAAGGTACTGTTTTATACAGTAGATGTTTGTAAAGGTACTATATTATACAGGACGTGTTTGTAAAAGTTCGTTATTTTACAGTAGATGTTTACAAAAGTACTATATTCTACAGTAGATGTTAGTAAAGGTTCTATATTATACAGTAAATATTTGAAAACATTCTATATATTACAGTAGGTGTTTACAAAAGTACTATATTCTACAGTAGATATTAGTAATGGTTCTAAATTATACAGTAAATATTTGAAAACATTCTATATATTACAGTATGTGTTTACAAAGGTACTATATTCTACAGTAGATGTTTGTAAAGGTACTATATTCCACAGTAGGTTTTTGCAAAGGTACTGTTTTATACAGTAGATGTTTGTAAAGGTACTATATTATAAAGGACGTGTTTGAAAAATTTCGTTATTTTACAGTAGATGTCTCCAAAGGTACTATATTCTACAGTCGGTGTTTGCAAAGGCTCTATATTCTACAGTAGATGTTTCCAAAGGTTTTATATTTTAATAACTTGTGTCCAAGGCTTTATATTTTACTGCCTATGTTTACTTAGGTTCTACATTATACTGTCGATGTTTCCAACAGCGATCCATTATTCCATTATATTTTCACTTTTAACAGCAATGAATAATTACTTTCAATAATATTTTCAACAAACTCCAAATAATAAGCAAAACGATTAATGTAGGTCGGTCCCCATACTACCTACTTTCCTCAAATATGCAGTCTCATAAGACGAGGATTTGTTTAGGGAAATTAGTTATCCATAGACAAACTCGTGATTTTATAAACACAGGTGAAGAAATTAATATGTGGTAAAAATAATAATTGTAGTGTGTCTATTTCACGAAAATATGCAATCTTGGTAATGTTGAAATAGATATAGCTATTTTGTCCCTTTCCGAGTACAACTCATCTCTTGACTTCATATGTGTTAATTTAGTTTTGTAATACAAACTAAAATTTGATAGGGGTTTGTTTAAGTACTGTAACTACGATGTTAACCAGGCCTTGTGTTTTCAGGCAGAGATACAAGAATACTGGACAACAATGTGGGCTTGCTGGAAGAACCTGATGTTCCCGAAGGGACACAGCCTAACCCAAATTGGAACTTACAGTCAGGTGACCAGAGTATTTATACAAATCATGAGCTGAATGGACGTATTTCGTCGACGTCAAATGTAGCCAATTTCGAAAAAAAAGCTAAAGGAATATTTGCATGTACAAAGTCAAAAATTGGCACCATTGAGAAGAATTTTAATGACGGAGTAGTGGGGAAATCCGCACCGTCGTCAAAAAGTGAAAATAGAGAAAATAACACAAAAGAATATGCCGCTTCAAAATCGTCTACAATTAAAAAAGATTGGTGGGTCTGGGGTGAAGAAGATAATAGCTCTTCAACAACACAATCTGTGAACAATCATAGTGGTCTAAGTGGAAGTAATACTCAAATGCCGGAAGTTGGAAACTTAGGCTCAACAATGTCTGCACAAGGTGGAGGAAGTGAAAGCTATACGATTTCGGGAGTATCAGGTACATCAGGAACTAGTGGAGTGGGAGCTAGTGGAGGGGTTCAAGAATTCTCTAATGGAAATACATGGTCAGGAATGTCTGCACAAGGTGGAGGAAGTGGAGGCTACACGGTTTCAGGAGTAACAGGTACATCAGGAGCTAGTGGAGTGGGAGCTACTGGAGGGGTTCATGAATTTTCCAATGGAAATACATGGTCAGGAATGTCTGCACAAGGTGGAGGAAGTGAAGGCTACATGATTTCGGGAGTATCAGGTACATCAGGAACTAGTGGAGTGGGAGCTAGTGGAGGGGTTCATGACTTCTCTAATGGAAATACATGGTCAGGAATGTCTGCACAAACTGGAGGAAGTGAAGGCTACATGGTTTCGGGAGTATCAGGTACATCAGGAACTAGTGGAGTGGGAGCTAGTGGAGGGGTTCATGAATTCTCTAATGGAAATACATGGTCAGGAATGTCTGCACAAACTGGAGGAAGTGAAGGCTACACGGTTTCCGGAGTATCAGTTACATCAGGAACTAATGGTGTAGGGATTAGTGGAGGGGCTGAAGAGATTTCTAATGGAAATACATGGTCAGGAATGTCTGCACAAGGTGGAGGAAGTGGAGGCTACACGGTTTCGGGAGTATCAGGTACATCAGGAACTAGTGGAGTGGGAGCTAGTGGAGGGGTTCATGACTTCTCTAATGGAAATACATGGTCAGGAATGTCTGCACAAGGTGGAGGAAGTGGAGGCTACATGGTTTCGGGAGTATCAGGTACATCAGGAACTAGTGGAGTGGGAGCTAGTGGAGGGGTTCATGACTTCTCTAATGGAAATACATGGTCAGGAATGTCTGCACAAGGTGGAGGAAGTGGAGGCTACATGGTTTCGGGAGTAGCAGGTACATCAGGAACTAGTGGAGTGGGAACTAGTGGAGGGGTTCATGAATTATCTAATGGAAATACATGGTCAGGAATGTCTGCACAAGGTGGAGGAAGTGGAGGCTACATGGTTTCGGGAGTATCAGGTACATCAGGAACTAGTGGAGTGGGAGCTAGTGGAGGGGTTCATGACTTCTCTAATGGAAATACATGGTCAGGAATGTCTGCACAAGGTGGAGGAAGTGGAGGCTACATGGTTTCGGGAGTATCAGGTACATCAGGAACTAGTGGAGTGGGAGCTAGTGGAGGGGTTCATGAATTATCTAATGGAAATACATGGTCAGGAATGTCTGCACAAGGTGGAGGAAGTGGAGGCTACATGGTTTCGGGAGTATCAGGTACATCAGGAACTAGTGGAGTGGGAGCTAGTGGAGGGGTTCATGACTTCTCTAATGGAAATACATGGTCAGGAATGTCTGCACAAACTGGAGGAAGTGAAGGCTACACGGTTTCCGGAGTATCAGGTACATCAGGAACTAATGGTGTAGGGATTAGTGGAGGGGCTGAAGAGATTTCTAATGGAAATACATGGTCAGGAATGTCTGCACAAACTGGAGGAAGTGAAGGCTACATGGTTTCGGGAGTATCAGGTACATCAGGAACTAGTGGAGTGGGGGCTAGTGGAGGGGATCATGAATTTTCTAATGGAAATACATGGTCAGGAATGTCTGCACAAGTGGGAGGAAGTGAAAGCTACGTGGTTTCGGGAGTATCAGGTACATCAGGAACTAGTGGAGTAGGGGTAAGTGGTGGGATTCATGAATTGTCTAATGGAAATACATGGTCAGGAATGTCTGCTCAAGTGGCAGGAAGTGGAAACTATACGGCAATTGGAGTTATTGATGAATCAGTGACTAACGCAGTAGGTTATGGGAACACTGGAGAACTTTCAACCATAGCAGAATCTGATAGAATCAAAGGATCTTCAACTGGAGTTGGTCATGTGACAGATATCGATGGGCAGATTGCAGGATTATTTTCTTCAGTAATTGGAGAAATATCCTCTGAAGATGTAAAAATAACTGCAATGAAGAAGGGTATAATATCGTCATCATGCAGCACTGACGGAGACGAGAAGGGAATGTTAACAACAAACGGTTCCAGCTCTTCAACTAAGGTTGCATTGCCAGAAAGTAACTGCCTTCCTCATAGTAACAACAAACCAAATGGTGGTTTGACTTTTTCTGAAATAACTCCAACATCTCAGAGTACTGTCACTGGAAATGATGGACATAATCAAACTGAAGGATATAACCCTACTTCTGGTTCCTTTGAAGGTGGTAGTTTAATTCCAAACAGTAGTGGTCGCCCACCAATATCAGGAGTTATTAGTGGTGGTAACCGAATTGGTGGATTCGCAGTTTCAGGAATAAGTCAAAGCTCACATTCTACTGCAAGTGGATATAATGGACATCAATCGTCTGTTGGACAAAGTACTTTTTCTAATTCTTATCAAAGTGGTAGTGTAAGCCCAAACATTGATAGTCGCCCTCCAATATCAGGAGGTCATACATCAGTAGGTAATAGTGGTAGTAACCGGATTGGTGGATTCGCAATTTCAGGAATAAGTCAAAACTCACATTCTACTGTAAGTGGATATAATCAACATCAATCTTCTGTTGGACAAAGTACTTTTTCTAATTTTTATCAAAGTGGTAGTGTAGGCCCTAACATTAGTAGTCGCCCTTTAATATCAGGAGGTCATACATCAGTAGGTATTAGTGGTGGTAACCGGATTGGTGGATTCGCAGTTTCAGGAATAAGTCAAAACTCACATTCTACTATAAGTGGATATAATGGACATCAATCGTCTGCAGGACAAAGCTCTTTATCTAACTCTTATCAAAGTGGTAGTGTAAGCCCAAACAATAGTGGCCGGCCTCCAATATCTGGAGCTCATACATCAATAGGTAATAGTGGTAGTAACCGGATTGGTGGATTCGCATCAGGATTAACTCAAAACTCACATTCTACTGCAAGTGAATATAATGGACATGGACTATCTGCAGGACAAAGCTCTTTTTCTAATTCTTATCAAAGTGGTAGTGTAAGCCCAAACAATAGTGGTCGGCCTCCAATATCTGGAGCTCATACATCAGTAGGTAATAGTGGTAGTAACCGGATTGGTGGATTCGGATTTTCAAGATTAACTCAAAACTCACATTCTACTGGAAGTGAAAACAATTACCATCAATCGTCTGCAGGGCAAAACTCTTTTTCTAATTCTTATCAAAGCGGTGATGTAATATTAAACAGTACTGGTTGGCCTTCGATATCAAGAGGATATACATCCGTTGGTAAGAGTGGTAGTAACCGAATTGGTGGATTCGCATTTTCAAGAATAGCTCAAAACTCACATTCTACTGCCACTAGAAATAATGAATATCAAACAACTGTAGGAGGTGGTTCTTCAGAGTTTCTTCAGAGAGACGAAAGTGTTTGGCCTACAAAATCAGAAGGTAATTTCTCAGCAGACAACAAGGGTGAAAAACGAATTAATAAATTCGCATTCTCAGGAATAACTCATATTTCTAATTCTACTGTTGCAAAAAATAATGAACATCGCACAAATGCAAAAAGCAGTACATCTTCGGATTCTGTTCAAATTGGTAGTATAAATTTCAACGGTACTGGCCAATCTTCTACATTAGACGAACACGTCTCAGTACACAATAGTAAAGAAGAGCAAAATAGTCTCGCTTTTTCAGGAATAACTCAAAACTTTAATTCTTTTTACACTAACAGTTCTAGACAACAAACCTCTTCAGAAGGTAGCACTTCCAAAGTGCTCTCTCAAAGTGAAAGTGCATATCCAAACGAAAGTGTTCGGCCTCTAGCATCAGGAGGTTATGTCTCAGTAGACGAGAGTGGTAATAAACGAATTAATGAACTTTTATCTTCGGCAATAACTCATACTTCTAATTCTTTTCTCACTAAGAATTCTGGACATCAAACATCTTCAGAAGGTAGCACTTTTTCAGATTTTGTCCAAAGTGAAGGTACAAATGTAAAGGAAAGTATTCGCCCTCTAGCATCAGGAGGTCATGTCTCAGTAGACGAGAGTGGTAATAAACGAAAAGATGAGCTTTTATTTTCCGGAATTACTCATACTTCTAATTCTTTTGACACTACAAATTCTGGACACCAAACATCTCTAGAAAGTAGCACTTTTTCAGATTCTATCCAAAGTGAAGGTAAAAATTCAAACAAAAATATTCGACCTGTAACATCAGATGGCCATGCCTCAGTAGCCAAGAATGGTAATAAACGAATTAATGAACTTTTATCTTCGGGAATAACTCATACTTCTAATTCTTTTCTCACTAAGAATTCCGAACATCAAACCTCATCAGAAGGTAGCACTTTTTCAGATTTTGTCCAAAGTGAAGGTGCAAATGCAAAGGAAAATGTTCGGCCTCTATCATCAGGAGGTCATGTCTCAGTAGACGAGAGTGGTAATAAACGAAATGATGAAGTTTTACTTTCAGGAATAACTCATACTTCTAATTCTTTTGACACTAAAAATTCTGGACACCAAACATCTTTAGAAGGTAGCACTTTTTCAGATTTTATCCAAAGTGAAGGTGAAAATCCAAACGAAAGTGTTCGGCCTCTAGCATCAGGAGGTCATGTCTCAGTAGACAAGAGTGGTAATAAACGAATTGATGAACTTTTATCTTCGGGAATAACTCATACTTCTAATTCTTTTAACACTAAAAATTCTGGACATCAAACATCTTCAGAAGGTAGCACTTTTTCAGATTTTATCCAAAGTGAAGGTGAAAATCCAAACGAAAGTGTTCGGCCTCTAGCATCAGGAGGTTATGTCTCAGTAGACAAGAGTGGTAATAAACGAATTAATGAACTTTTAACTTCGGGAATAACTCATACTTCTAATTCTTTTCTCACTAAGAATTCCGAACATCAAACCTCATCAGAAGGTAGCACTTTTTCAAATTTTGTCCAAAGTGAAGGTGCAAATGCAAAGGAAAATTCTCGGCCTCTATCATCAGGAGGTCATGTCTCAGTAGACGAGAGTGGTAATAAACGAAATGATGAAGTTTTATTTTCAGGAATAACTCATACTTCTAATTCTTTTGACACTAAAAATTGTGGACACCAAACATCTTTAGAAGGTAGCACTTTTTCAGATTTTATCCAAAGTGAAGGTGAAAATCCAAACGAAAGTGTTCGGCCTCTATCATCAGGAGGTCATGTCTCAGTAGACGAGAGTGGTAATAAACGAAATGATGAAGTTTTATTTTCAGGAATAACTCATACTTCTAATTCTTTTGACACTAAAAATTCTGGACACCAAACATCTTTAGAAGGTAGCACTTTATCAGATTTTATCCAAAGTGAAGGTGAAAATCCAAACGAAAGTGTTCGGCCTCTAACATCAGGAGGTTATGTCTCAGTAGACAAGAGTAGTAATAAACGAAATGATGAACTTTTACTTTCAGGAATAGCTCATACTTCTAATTCTTTTAACACTAAAAATTCTGGACATCAAACATCTTCAGAAGGTAGCACTTTTTCAGATTTTGTCGAAAGTGAAGGTGTAAATGCAAAGGAAAGTGTTCGGCCTCTAGCATCAGGAGGTTATGTCTCATTAGGCAAGAGTGGTAATAAACGAATTAATGAACTTTTATCTTCGGGAATAACTCATACTTCTAATTCTTTTAACACTAAAAATTCTGGACATCAAACATCTTCAGAAGGTAGCACTTTTTCAGATTTTGTCCAAAGTGAAGGTGTAAATGCAAAGGAAAGTGTTCGGCCTCTATCATCAGGAGGTTATGTCTCATTAGGCAAGAGTAGTAATAAACGAAATGATGAACTTTTACTTTCAGGAATAGCTCATACTTCTAATTCTTTTAACACTAAAAATTCTGGACATCAAACATCTTCAGAAGGTAGCAGTTTTTCAGATTTTACCCAAAGTGGAGGTGAAAATCCAAACGAAAGTGTTCGGCCTCTAGCATCAGGAGGTCATGTCTCAGTAGACAAGAGTGGTAATAAACGAAAGGATGAACCTTTATTTTCAGGAATAACTCACACTTCTAATTCTTTTAACACTAAAAATTCTGGACGTAAAACATTTTCAGAAGGTAGTAATTTTTCAGATTTTGTCCAAAGTGAAGGTGCAAATGCAAAGGAAAATGTTCGGCCTCTATCATCAGGAGGTCATGTCTCAGTAGACGAGAGTGGTAATAAACAAAATGATGAACTTTTATCTTCGGGAATAACTCATACTTCTAATTCTTTTAACACTAAAAATTCTGGACATCAAACATCTTCAGAAGGTAGCACTTTTTCAGATCTTATCCAAAGTGAAGGTGAAAATCCAAACGAAAGTGTTCGGCCTCTAGCATCAGGAGGTTATGTCTCAGTAGACAAGAGTAGTAATAAACGAATTAATGAGCTTTTATCTTCGGGAATAACTCATACTTCTAATTCTTTTAACACTAAAAATTCTGGACATCAAACATCTTCAGAAGGTAGTACTTTTTCAGATTTTGTCCAAAGTGAAGGTGAAAATCCAAACGAAAGTGTTCGGCCTCTAGCATCAGGAGGTTATGTCTTAGTAGACAAGAGTGGTAATAAACGAATTAATGAACTTTTATCTTCGGGAATAACTCATACTTCTAATGCTTTTAACACTAAAAATTCTGGACATCAAACATCTTCAGAAGGTAGCACTTTTTCAGATTTTGTCCAAAGTGAAGGTGTAAATGCAAAGGAAAGTGTTCGGCCTCTAGCATCAGGAGGTTATGTCTCAGTAGACGAGAGTGGTAATAAACGAAATGATGAACTTTTATCTTCGGGAATAACTCATACTTCTAATTCTTTTAACACTAAAAATTCTGGACATCAAAGATCTTCAGAAGGTAGCAATTTTTCAGATTTTATCCAAAGTGAAGGTGAAAATCCAAACGAAAGTGTTCGGCCTCTAGCATCAGGAGGTCATGTCTCAGTAGACAAGAGTGGTAATAAACGAAAGGATGAACCTTTATTTTCAGGAATAACTCATACTTCTAATTCTTTTAACACTAAAAATTCTGGACGTAAAACATTTTCAGAAGGTAGTAATTTTTCAGATTTTGTCCAAAGTGAAGGGGCAAATGCAAAGGAAAATGTTCGGCCTCTATCATCAGGAGGTCATGTCTCAGTAGACAAGAGTGGTAATAAACGAATTAATGAACTTTTATCTTCGGGAATAACTCATACTTCTAATTCTTTTAACACTAAAAATTCTGGACATCAAACATCTTCAGAAGGTAGCACTTTTTCAGATTTTATCCAAAGTGAAGGTGAAGATCCAAACGAAAGTGTTCGGCCTCTAGCATCAGGAGGTTATGTCTCAGTAGACGAGAGTGGTAATAAACGAAATGATGAACTTTTATCTTCGGGAATAACTCATACTTCTAATTCTTTTAACACTAAAAATTCTGGACATCAAACATCTTCAGAAGGTAGCACTTTTTCAGATTTTGTCCAAAGTGAAGGTGAAAATCCAAACGAAAGTGTTCGGCCTCTAGCATCAGGAGGTTATGTCTTAGTAGACAAGAGTGGTAATAAACGAATTAATGAACTTTTATCTTCGGGAATAACTCATACTTCTAATGCTTTTAATACTAAAAATTCTGAACATCAAACATCTTCAGAAGGTAGCACTTTTTCAGATTTTGTCGAAAGTGAAGGTGTAAATGCAAAGGAAAGTGTTCGGCCTCTAGCATCAGGAGGTTATGTCTTAGTAGACAAGAGTGGTAATAAACGAAATGATGAAGTTTTATTTTCAGGAATAACTCATACTTCTAATTCTTTTCTCACTAAGAATTCCGAACATCAAACCTCATCAGAAGGTAGCACTTTTTCAGATTTTGTCCAAAGTGAAGGTGTAAATGCAAAGGAAAGTGTTCGGCCTCTATCATCAGGAGGTTATGTCTCATTAGGCAAGAGTAGTAATAAACGAAATGATGAACTTTTACTTTCAGGAATAACTCATACTTCTAATTCTTTTAACACTAAAAATTCTGGACATCAAAGATCTTCAGAAGGTAGCAATTTTTCAGATTTTATCCAAAGTGAAGGTGAAAATCCAAACGAAAGTGTTCGGCCTCTAGCATCAGGAGGTCATGTCTCAGTAGACAAGAGTAGTAATAAACGAAATGATGAACTTTTATTTTCAGGAATAACTCATACTTCTAATTCTTTTGACACTACCAATTCTGGACTTAATACATTTTCAGAAGGTAGCACTTTTTCAGATTTTGTCCAAAGTGAAGGTGAAAATCCAAACGAAAGTGTTCGGCCTGGAACATTAGAAGGTAAAGTCTTAGTAGACAATAGTGGCAATAAACTACTAGATGGACTCTTATTTTCTGGAATATATCATACTTCTAATTCTACTGTTGTTAGAAATGATGAACATCACTTTTCAGAAAGTAGCTCTTCTTCAGATTCTGCTCATATTGATAGTATAAGGTCAAATGGTACTGGAAAATCTTCAATATCAGAAAATCGTGTTTTAGTTGACAATAGTAATATAAGACTTGATGGTCTTTCTTTTTCAGGAGTAACTCAAACTTCTAAATCATTCAGCCCTAGAAATGATGGACAGCAAACCCCTTCAGAAGGTAGCACTTTCTCAGATAATGTTCAACGTGATGTTTTAAATTCAAACGAAACTGTTGGGCCCTCAATTTCAGACGTTAATGCTGAAATAACTGAAAATTTCAATTCTACTCTAAGTGAAATTGATAAACATCAAACTATCCCAAAAACTGGATCTTTATCTGGTTTTTTTCAAAATAGCTATGTAATTCCAAATGATAGTCAGCAAAATATAATATCGGAAAAGTATGTTTCAACTGTTGTCGATGGTGATAAGAAATTTGGTGAATTCGAGTTTTCTAGAGTAACTCAATCTTCTCTCTCTGATATCAATAAAAATTATGGTCATAAAGATATTTTATTTAAGGAATCAAAACCAATTCCATCACTTGCAGATATTACTACTTTGACAGTTGAAAAAAATGCTTCCGGACCAGGAAATAATTTCAAGGGTAGTGAAGAACCAACAAAAAATATTTCTATGAGATTAGAGCAAGTAGGTATTAACCAAATAAGTGATTATGCAACTAATGAATCAAACTTTGGTCCAAGATCTGCAGGTTATGTCACAAATAGAGGAGTAGGAAGAACCCATTCATTAGCTACTTCAGGAGATCGAAGATATTACGTTAGAAGAGGAAGAGTTAGAACGAATGCAATTGATATTTCAGGAGGTAGAAGATATTACAGTAGAGGTGGAATAGCTGGATCTGCATCTACAGCTATTTCAGGATCTGGAGGATACTATGCTGGTGGAATAGCTGGATCTGGAGCTACTGCTACTTCAGGATCTGGAAGATACTATGGTGGTGGTGTTGGAATAGCTGGATCGGGAGCTACTGCTATTTCAGGTTCTGGAGGATACCACGGTGGTATAATTGCTGGATCTGGAGCTACAACTACATCAGGAGCTGGAGGATACCACGGTGGTGGTATAATTGCTGGATCTGGAGCTACAGCTACATCAGGAGCTGGAGGATACCAAGGTGGAGGTGGAATAGCTGAATCTGGAGCTACTGCTATATCAGGAGCTGGAGGATACCACGGTGGTGGTGGAATAGTTGGATCTGGAGCTTCTGCTATTTCAGGATCTGGAGGATACTATAGTGGTGGTTTAATAGCTGGATCTGTAGCTACTACTATTGCAGGAACTGGAGGATACCATGTAGGTGGTGGAATAGTTGGATCTGGAGCTACCGCTATTTCAGGAGCTGGAGGATACCACGGTAGTGGTGTAGTAGCTCGATCTGGAGCTACTGCTACATCAGGAGTTGGAGGATACCACGGTGGTGGTGCAATTGCTGGATCTGGAGCTACTGCTATATCAGGAGCTGTAGGATACCAAGGTGGTGGTGGAATATCTGGTTCTGGAGCTACAGCTATATCAGGAGTTGGAGGATACCACGGTGGTGGAGGAATAGCTGAATCTGGAGGTACTGCTATATCAGGAGTTTGAGGATACCACGGTGGAGGTGGAATAGCTGGATCTGGAAGTGGTGGTTTGCATGGTACCAATATATTGCCTACAATTGGTTCCGCTTCCTTCGGTTTTAGTACAGCTTTTGCTTCCAGTAAGTCAGGATCTTTTGCAGGATAATCTAATATCTTCACATCCTATTTTTATTTAAAAAAAACAGCCTAAACAATTGTTACAATAAAGTTCAGTTCAAAACAACTTTTCACATCCTTCATTTTATGTAACTTTTTCCTTTAAGTCGTCAACACAACTTACTGTCCACTACTGAATATTTGTGTATATAATTTTCGGCTGTGGTTTCCCCAACAAAAGTGATACAAAACTTTTTTTTCCAAACAGAAAGTCTCAAGTGTTCTATTCTGTGCACTTAAGTAGTGGCAGAATTAAAACCGAGTCACCATTTTCCGTGTTTTTGTCGCATTAAAACGAATTTTTAATCGGAATAAATCGGGAAATTCCGTATTTATTGATCTAGGTTTGAACGTATAGTATTTTATCTAACCGTTAATGAACAACATTTGTTTCATAGCATTTTTCTTACAAACTCTGCATTGTAGGTCAAGTTTGTTTCCAGGTTTTTTAATAAAGACCTTCGTCATATATACGACTATAATGTTTTATATTCCGTAAACCATTTGCAAAAGTTTTCCTACTGCTTAAACAGATGCAAGAGCCTCCATTTTGTTTGTACTAGGTTAACAAATACGATATTAAAAACGCAATGTCGCGTCGCGTCAATTGCTTTGAGGAATTGTCTTTATTTGCATATTGTTTCAGTTTTTACATAGGGCTGCAACTCGCAATAAAAGAATACGAATGTAAAGGAGTGGATGCAGAGTTTTGAGGACTTTGCAGTAGTTGGCCCCGGAATAAGGCGCCACTACAGGGGCAATGACTTTCTAGCAATGCTAGTTACGGCCGCTTATTTGCGTGGTGCGTGAGTGCCAACTGCAATAACTTGCACGCCGGAATCGTTCCGTCTGTCTAGTGAAGGTCAACCTCAATGGTCTTCGCGTTTCGCCGTATCCCGAGGCCATCTTCGGGTTGTTGCCAATGGCACAGATTACTATTGTAATTTGGATGTCGCTTCCCAACTAAAACAAATTGAAAAGTACACCGAAATTTTTAGGTTTGAAACCGTCCAGACGCCGAGGGGGCTGGGCTTAAGGTGGCCCCCAACTGCCCTTTCAAAATTTAAAAAAACAAGCGTAAATGGAAATGGAAATAACATAGAATCTTCCGACCATACTGCAAGCTGCTACTGCACTGAAAGAAAACCATTCCTATTTTAGTATTGGAAAACTTTACTAATTTGGTATAAGACAATTCTATGACAAAAACGTATAAATTCCATAATATATTTGTAGAAATATTATGCTATTATAGCGTAGCCCCTACTTGTACTAAAATACAGTGATCCCTCTTTATTCGAATACTAAAACAGACTGTATATGGGAAGGGGAGGGTTACATTCTACATCAAAAATGTTAACATTAATTCCAGTTATAGACCTACTATACACTTGTGACATATGTTTTATTTAGTATCCAAGTATTGTCAATATAGGGAGGGTTTAGAAGAATATGTAGATGGAATATGAAGGGTTAGTCGAAAAACTTGATTGATTGTGTAGCATTTTTTTCCGAAATAAGATTTTTAAAATACGTAAAAAATGAATTGGGAATCTCGTGATCCACTGAAGCTGTTTCACCGACAATTTTCACGTTGTGAAGGAAACCGTCTCTTGAACTTACCAAACCAGCCTTTATTTACTGAAAATGATTTTGTTGTCGGTACGTTTATCACAGTTGTGAACAAAATGTTCATACAAACCCATAGCTTTTTCAAGAATAAAAATTAAACTCAGATGCATCCGTTTTGTGATTGAACTTCAACCTACACAGTAAAAGCTTTTTCCATTTTTTCGATGATTTTGTCGCGACACACAGAGATAACTTTTGCCGATGACAGGTCCCTTCTCTGACACTCCTCCTTACATTGTCTTCATTTTTCTTTATGTAACGCACCATTGACTCGTTAAGAATAAAATACTTTGCAACAGACGCTATGGTTTCACCATATTTTAATTTATCTAAAAGGTTAATTTTAATTCCTTTAACCAAACGCATAGTTGTTTTGCCTTTTCTTGTCCATATTGATGTTCGATGGGGTCGCGGCTTGGATAAAGAATTTAAGGGAAAAGATAAAACTATAAAAAATTCACTAAATAATTTCACAAGTAGACCCGACGTTTCCAAAGCTACCACACACGACAAGCGAATGCGACACCTGTTTGGTAACTGATGGCAAAACAAAATCAGAGTTAGTTACGCCGCCGGATACGATTATCGATGTTTGAATTTCGAAAACTGTTAAATTATCAGTAAATAAACATAAGTGATGCTAAACTTGTGTATAAAGTTGGATGCAAGCGCCGGAGCCTATCTTTGGATTAGTAGGCATAGTAGTGTACAGTATAATGGATGCTTGGAGAATAATCACATTTCCTTATGATAAATAACTACAGTACTGTACAAAATAAATAAGACGAGAACACATTATCCTGCACAGTAACTTTACTGTCTTTCCTTTTTTTTTTAATTTTCGATTTCTTTTCGCGCGGGCCCACGATTGCTTACCACCGCCACTGATTGTCTTTATACCTAGATACTTGACCCACATAGGGGTGCTGTTGTCTTTAGACTTACCAGTATATTGTTGACCCACATAGAGGTGCTGTAAGGGAGAGTTTTGTATTCCCTCCCAGAAGATAACAAAGTCTTATTTTTTAATCTTTACCCGCTTACAAATTACTTTATATAAATGTGTAACCAATTTTACATAAATTTCATACATTCGAAAGGAAATTCAAATACTTAATAAACTCAAGAAAGTTTTCCCATAAGACGTATAGACAGCTGTTAAATTTAAGAGAAGTTTACTCTGTTTTACAAATTTAATTCACTCATTTATCGTCTTTAATTTAATATTAAAAGTTAGAGTGAGGGAATGAAATTACGTTTATTTTTAATATTGTTTTTATGGCATAAATTTGCCCCCATCCGAATGTCCAAAAAAACCTCCAAAAGCAATTTCTGGTTGCTCCTCTGACCCAACTTAATTCAGTTACATTGAGAAACCTTTAAAGATAGCGTCGCTGTAAATACTATTTTTTTTCAACTATTTTCTTCTACAACATCATTATTACAATAATGTGCTACAATAAAACTATTGGCAATATTACAAATACCACAAAAATTAATGAAAAACAAATGGTACAAAAATAGCAAAATTAAACCCTTACTTACAATTCCATGATAATGTCATCAATCCTAAAAGGTCCTATTACAACAATGAGCTACAATAAAACTATTGGCAATATTACAAATACCACAAAAATTAATGAAAAACAAATGGTACAAAAATAGCAAAATTAAACCCTTACTTACAATTCCATGATAATGTCATCAATCCTAAAAGGTCCTATTACAACAATGAGCTACAATAAAACTATTGACCTTATTACAAATACCACAAAAATTAATGAAAAATAACTGGTACAAAAATAGCAAAATTAAACCCTTACTTACAATTCCATGATAATGTCATCAATCCTAAAAGGTCCTATTACAACAATGAGCTACAATAAAACTATTGACCTTATTACAAATACCACAAAAATTAATGAAAAATAACTGGTACAAAAATAGCAAAATTAAACCCTTACTTACAATTCCATGATAATGTCATCAATCCTAAAAGGTCCTATTACAACAATGAGCTACAATAAAACTATTGACCTTATTACAAATACCACAAAAATTAATGAAAAATAACTGGTACAAAAATAGCAAAATTAAACCCTTACTTACAATTCCATGATAATGTCATCAATCCTAAAAGGTCCTATTACAACAATGAGCTACAATAAAACTATTGACCTTATTACAAATACCACAAAAATTAATGAAAAATAACTGGTACAAAAATAGCAAAATTAAACCCTTACTTACAATTCCATGATAATGTCATCAATCCTAAAAGGTCCTATTACAACAATGAGCTACAATAAAACTATTGACCTTATTACAAATACCACAAAAATTAATGAAAAATAACTGGTACAAAAATAGCAAAATTAAACCCTTACTTACAATTCCATGATAATGTCATCAATCCTAAAAGGTCCTATTACAACAATGAGCTACAATAAAACTATTGACCTTATTACAAATACCACAAAAATTAATGAAAAATAACTGGTACAAAAATAGCAAAATTAAACCCTTACTTACAATTCCATGATAATGTCATCAATCCTAAAAGGTCCTATTACAACAATGAGCTACAATAAAACTATTGACCTTATTACAAATACCACAAAAATTAATGAAAAATAACTGGTACAAAAATAGCAAAATTAAACCCTTACTTACAATTCCATGATAATGTCATCAATCCTAAAAGGTCCTATTACAACAATGAGCTACAATAAAACTATTGACCTTATTACAAATACCACAAAAATTAATGAAAAATAACTGGTACAAAAATAGCAAAATTAAACCCTTACTTACAATTCCATGATAATGTCATCAATCCTAAAAGGTCCTATTACAACAATGAGCTACAATAAAACTATTGACCTTATTACAAATACCACAAAAATTAATGAAAAATAACTGGTACAAAAATAGCAAAATTAAACCCTTACTTACAATTCCATGATAATGTCATCAATCCTAAAAGGTCCTATTACAACAATGAGCTACAATAAAACTATTGACCTTATTACAAATACCACAAAAATTAATGAAAAATAACTGGTACAAAAATAGCAAAATTAAACCCTTACTTACAATTCCATGATAATGTCATCAATCCTAAAAGGTCCTATTACAACAATGAGCTACAATAAAACTATTGACCTTATTACAAATACCACAAAAATTAATGAAAAATAACTGGTACAAAAATAGCAAAATTAAACCCTTACTTACAATTCCATGATAATGTCATCAATCCTAAAAGGTCCTATTACAACAATGAGCTACAATAAAACTATTGACCTTATTACAAATACCACAAAAATTAATGAAAAATAACTGGTACAAAAATAGCAAAATTAAACCCTTACTTACAATTCCATGATAATGTCATCAATCCTAAAAGGTCCTATTACAACAATGAGCTACAATAAAACTATTGACCTTATTACAAATACCACAAAAATTAATGAAAAATAACTGGTACAAAAATAGCAAAATTAAACCCTTACTTACAATTCCATGATAATGTCATCAATCCTAAAAGGTCCTATTACAACAATGAGCTACAATAAAACTATTGACCTTATTACAAATACCACAAAAATTAATGAAAAATAACTGGTACAAAAATAGCAAAATTAAACCCTTACTTACAATTCCATGATAATGTCATCAATCCTAAAAGGTCCTATTACAACAATGAGCTACAATAAAACTATTGACCTTATTACAAATACCACAAAAATTAATGAAAAATAACTGGTACAAAAATAGCAAAATTAAACCCTTACTTACAATTCCATGATAATGTCATCAATCCTAAAAGGTCCTATTACAACAATGAGCTACAATAAAACTATTGACCTTATTACAAATACCACAAAAATTAATGAAAAATAACTGGTACAAAAATAGCAAAATTAAACCCTTACTTACAATTCCATGATAATGTCATCAATCCTAAAAGGTCCTATTACAACAATGAGCTACAATAAAACTATTGACCTTATTACAAATACCACAAAAATTAATGAAAAATAACTGGTATAAAAAAGAGCAAAATAAACCCTTACTTACATTTCCATGATAATGTCATCAAACCCAAAAGGTCCTATTACAATAATGTGCTATTACAAATACCACAAAAATTAATGAAAAATAACTGGTACACAAACAGAAAAATTAAACCCTTACGTACATTTCCATGATAATGGCATCAAACCCAAAAGGTGCTATTATAAACATACAATAGGTGTATTACAATCAACATACAATCTAAACAGCTCATTACAAAATATATATATATGTAAGAGAGCTTATTACAATAAAAATTCAATGTAGGGAGCTTATTAATAAAAATAAAAGCAAAACAACATGTCAAAATACAATCTAGACAGCTTAGTACATAAATATAGAATGTAAAACGCGCATTACAAAAAAATACAATCTAGGTAGCTTAATACGATATAAAAGAAACTATCTAGACAGCTTATTACAATAAAAGTTCTATCAAGACAGCTTACTTAAATAAACATATAGTCAAGATAGGCTATTGCAATAAAAATACAATTGACAAACTTATCACAATAATAATCCAATCTAGATGGTAATATTAAAAGTTATAGTGAGGGAATGAAATTACGTTTATTTTTAATATTGTTTTTGTGGCATAAATTTGCCGTAAGTATTTTCTATTACCATAAAAATACAATATAGACAGTTTATTACAATAATATACAATTTAGACAACTTGTTACAATAAAAATACAATTCAGACAGCTTATTACAATAAAAATATATCCTAGACAGGTTATTACAATATACTATTTAGACAGCTTATAACAATTAAAATACAATCTAGCCACCTTAATAAAATAAAAATACAGTTTAGACAACTTGTTACAATAAAAATACAATCTAGACAGCCTAATACAATACAAACATATACTAGATAGCTCATTACAATTAAAATACAATGTTGACAGCTTATTACAATAAAAATAACAATGTAAACAGCATATTACAATAAAAATACAACCTAGACAGCCTATTATAATACAAACACAATCTAGACAGTTTGTTGCAATAAAAATACAATCTAGACAGCCTATTACAATAAAAATACATTCTAAACAGATTATTACTATAAAAATACAACCTAGACAGCTTATTAAAATAAAAATACAACCTAGACAGCTTATTATAATACAAACACAATCTAGACAGTTTGTTGCAATAAAAATACAATCTAGACAGCTTATTGGAATAAAAGAACAATGTAGATAGGTTATGACAATAATAATACAATCTAGACATCTTATTACAATAAAAGTATAATCAGGATAGCTTATTACAATAAAAATTCAATCTAGACAGCTTATTACAATAAAAATACATTCTAGACGAGGAAGTCATTTGGGCACACAGTCATTTGGTAGCCTTAAATGCACAATACCTCACAACCTTAAATAATAATAATCGATATTATCATTTTAGTTTAACTAAACGAGTTGTTTTGGTTTAGCAAGGAGTTTCCTGGGTTTTATATGATGTTTATCTCATTGTCCAGGGAGCAGAAGGGTGGTCATTTAATTTCAACATTCCCTGTAGATCCCGCTACTGAGTTGGAATACAATTCTTCCACAGTTCATTAAACCCACAGCTAAACCTGCGCCGAGTGTTGAAAAAACTTGAATAGTTGGTTCCGCTTCCTGCTGGCTACAGTGTGCCCACAAACAGCTGATCAACAGCCATAATGGTGGTAAAAATCATTCACAGAAACACACGCTTGCATTCATTGCACAGCTGTCGGAGTATTTTTAAGTCAAAAATACAATAACTGGCGGCAACCAATATCGTACATGGAGTTTTCATATCTATAAAGTTAAAAAGGGAAAGACTATATTCGGAGCAAGCTGATCTCACAGCACTATACCACAATAAAACAAAGGTAAAAGAAATACGATCCACGTCTATTTTCAATATTTTAAATAAAAACCCCTCTCAGGGATAACATTTATAACTCTCAGTTTAAATCTTCCAGCAGTTGGGTGTATTGTTCGTTATTTAGGGGGTGAATTTTATAGTTAAAAGTGAGTAGTCGAACAAAAACTTAGATTTTTTTAAATTTTACAAAATTACATAGTTTGTGACTCTTAAAGAATATTATTACGGAACCTAAAATTAATGTTTGTGGTTATAGATTTAGGGGTTTTAGTATAATGGTATAGACATGTAAAGTTGAATTAAACTTTTGTTCAACTTGATAATAAAGTTTGTTCTTTTATAAAGAAGTGCATTTTTTTATTCTATTACAAAAAATATAATTTACGAGAAATGCCATTTTTATTTATATTTTAAATAAATTGTTTTAAACAAAACAAAAATAATCTCTCTTGATAATAAAATGGTATGTTTGGAGTTGAAATAAATTAGAACTTTTTCACTAATTTCTCAATTTTTTTAAAATTTAGATTTCCTTTAATAAGAAGTTTAAAAAATAGAAGGTGAACAAACACGACTATTTTGTGACTATGTTGTGTTGCGATATACGATAGACTTCCCCTGTCGTCGGCTCTATTTAGAAAAAACACGACTTACTCCTCTCATTAACTTTACTAACAGGAGCAACCACGACTGTCAGCGAGCATCAACGACTCTCATCAACGTCCTGTCAATTGCTGTCATGACAACTTTACTGTTGTATATAAACTTTACTAACAGAAGCAACCACGACTTTCAGTGAGCATCAAGGACTCTCAACAACGTCCTGTCTATTACTGTCATGACAACTTTACTGTTGTACATAAACTGTTCATATACTTTACTAACAGGAGCAACCACGACTATAAGCTAGCATCAACGACTCTCATCAACGTCCTGTCTACTGCTGTCATGACAAAATTACTGTTGAACATAGTATTTACTAACAGGAGCAACCACGATTATTACTGCAGTCACAAAGTGGTTTTTTTGGAATGTGGTGAGTACAGAAGGGTGAGTCACGTATTATACCAGTATGGCATTATATAAAATGTAATATAAATTAAGAATATATAGTAAATATATTTTAGGTAAATATTATGTCATGCTACATAAATAAATATATTTGTAAAAAATAGTTTATATGAATATAAATAACATGTTTATTTATTATTAGTATATGCACAAAGACAACACACATATGCATGTATATACTTGAAAAAAATTAATACATTTAATATATTATAATCATGAAAATGTATTCATGTAAATATATTTTATGTTACATACATATTATTATGAAACACATGATACATAAAATAAATTATATACAATATTATTTATAAATGTATTATTAAATAATATAGTTTATAATATATAATTCATAATTGTATACATACAATACACACATGTACACACACACACACACACAAAACACACATTTAAACATACGTTTTAACGGACTTTATTAAATCTGTGTATAATATGTTTTATATTAATGACTTATTTAAACAAAAAATCTATTTCTTATTAAACACATATGTTTGTGTATGCGTGAACATATGTTACATATATATATATATATATATATATATATATATATATATATATATATCACATGTTATATAAATTCACAGACATATATAAATTTATATATATATATATATATATATATATATATATATATATATATATATATATAACATATGTTCACAAACGCTCAATACAGCAGACACACACACATACATAAAAATAAAATAGTATTTTATGTTTAAATAATTTATTACATATAGGAATTTATTATAGATAATTTATAACATATATAATATAGTATATTATGTGCTCTATACAACAGTCATATAGCGCAACATATACAAACATATAGTATAAAGACTGTTGACATTTTACTGGACATTATTAAACTTCAATGCTGCACACTCGAGCGATGACGCCGCCAGCAACGTTTAGCCACAATTTTGGCCAACATTGAGTATAACTATGTTTTGTGTGAAGTGCAACGTAGCGGTCTGAGTTGGCTGGGAGCGTATATAACCAGGTCCGCCTCTGGGTTCACGGCCAGATTAACTTGCCGCCGCCAGATGCCGGAGATGGAGAGCTCTGGTATCCTCCTGCTAACACTCGCAGCGCTCGCCCTACTCTTCCAAGCTCTTCCTCCTTCTGGTAAGTCTCGTTAAAGTGTTATCTAATTCCGCAAGACATTCATTTATTACTTATAAATTAGCGCCTAATGTATATTTTAATTACAAGGTAACAGGCGTCAGAGAACAAAACTCCACTTTGTAATAGATTTAACCAATTACGCAAAATACAAACTTTACGGTTTATAATAAACTTTAAACAAGTAATATAAAAAAAGATATTGTTTTCAAATCAATTCCTAATGGGGTGAACAAAATTTTATTTTAGTTACTTTTTATTTTATAAACACAGTTAATATACATATGTATATACATATGACAGAATCTCAATATTAAGTTGCAAAATATAAAACGACTTTCCTTGCAATTTTCTATTTCCCTCTCTATACAGTATATAGTGTCGAGCTATTATTTTTATTTGTTAGAATTTACTCGCTTTTTTCGTTTCTTATTTATAAAGCTAATGGTGATCTATAATTTCCCATTATATTCATCTCTTGTAATGCTTCATTATTGAAAGAAAAATGTTTCTCTTATAATTTCGTATACATCTTTATGGCTAAGTACCAAAGTACTGGATTTAAAACATTTAGTCATTCACTTCGAATCCGACCAAGACATCAACTTTTTAATTTTATTTAATGAATAAATATTTGAGAAAACTGTATTAACATCAAGTGCCAATCACTACAAGTTAAATAAAAAATCTATTTGAACTTGAATGGATGAATAAGAACGTATTTTATTAAAGACCCAAAATTTGTACAAGGTATATATAAGGAGAGTGTGAACTAATATAAGGAATTGAAAAATAAATATCTAATTAAAATATCTAATAGCTAAACCTTTTATAAATAATAAATATATATTTATAATATAATAATAACTTGGAGTAACTGTGGTGAAATTTTTAATTATAAATTAATAACCATCTTAAACACCAAAACCTTTTTCTTTATGTCCTGATGTACATTTCGATTACGAAGCAATAATCTTCATGTGGAATTACTACAAGACTAACTTGTATTAGAATAAAGGTGTAAAAAATTAGTCTTGTAACAATTTCCTCTGAAGAATGTTGCTTTGCGATCAAAGTGTAGGCCTACATGAGGGCATAAATAAAAAATGTTTGTGGTTTAAGAGGCGTTATTTATTTATAATATAATATTGATAATATAATAATAACAATATTTTATTTTAAATATTATGTTTAATTCTGACCAAATTCTTTAATTATATTGTTTTTAAATATTTTTTATAATTGCTAAATCATCAGTTAGCAATGAAACCTTATTTAATTCAGTACATCTAAAATTGGTTTCGTTGTAATTGAAATGTGCTTTAGGTATTGATTTATAATTCGTAAATAAATTTCGTGTTTTGGATATTGGGGGGGGGGGGAGATTGTGATTAAACTAGTAGCCTATTTCACAGTTGCTCGAGATATTTTCTAGTTTTACTTGATTATTAATCATACTCTTACAGTTTCATCTAACAAAATAAAACAGACAACAGTCATAAAAATGTGTCATGAAAAAGCTCATAAACGATTTTAACAATCTTGTGCTTAGTTTGTCTATATTCGTATAACAAAAGCCGACTGAATGTTAATGGTATAAACAGGGTTTATATAAATTATCCGAGCCGAGAAAAGACAAAAGTTATGAAATATTTATAAGTAAATCTTATAAACGCACATAAAACGTGTTATTTACAATGGGATATTATTTTTCACCAAACATCTTTCGACACCACAAGTCGTCCTCATCAGTGTAAATAGTGCACTGTTAATGAAAATCAAGGTTACATTCAATATTTTTAAAAAATCAGTTTGAAACTTGAAATTAATATGCTATTATTATATCCTGTTGTAAGTAGCGAGGTTTGTAAGATCTACTTGTAAATATGTTATGAATTATATGAATTACTAGCCGAGTACCCGACCTAAGTACGGGGTTTTATACTGCTTATTGTATTCTGAAATACAAAATAGTGATGAAATGAGTTGACTCTAGGTTGTTGAAAGGATTTTTAATGTGAACATGTTTACATACTTTATGAATTATAAACATCTTATTTAAACATAACAATAAAACAAAATTTATTTAAATAAATTAAAGCAGTAAAATAGATGTTAAAAATAAAAAACCAGAATAAATTATTTAACGAAAAGTTTTAATTTAAAAAGTAATATAAAATATGTGAATATGCTTAGTTTGTCACAGGCCACGTCTATGTAAACTTGGACGTAAATGTTTACTTGGATATCTATGTTTACTTACACGAATATGTTTACTTTGGTCAACAGTGTTCAGTTTGAGTATGTTTAGTTTGTCACAGGCCACGTCTATGTAAACTTGGACGTAAATGTTTACTTGGATATCTATGTTTACTTACACGAATATGTTTACTTTGGACAACAGTGTTCAGTTTGAGTATGTTTAGTTTGTCACAGGCCACGTCTATGTAAACTTGGACGTAAATGTTTACTTGGATATCTATGTTTACTTACACGAATATGTTTACTTTGGACAACAGTGTTCAGTTTGAGTATGTTTAGTTTGTCACAGGCCACGTCTATGTAAACTTGGACGTCAATCTTTACTTGGATATCTATCTTTACTTGGTCGAATTTATTTACTCTGGATATCGGTGTTTACGTTGGACAGCTGGACGTGTTAACTTTGTCATAGACCACCCCTCCTAACCGCCAACACTTCGGAAGCCCCTGATAAGCTACCCTTGACAAACAGTTGGGTCCTATTGCGTTGTTATTATTGCAGAAAAAATTATTTATACACATAAAATACTGTAAATAGTTCCTGGTTCAAATTTGTTACGACGTCAATTTATAAGAAAACGTTAAGATATCGAATACAATAATAATCCAATATATGAGACAAAAGATTAATTCTAAACTCAACAACTGATTATACAGCCAAATGTACGTCGTAGAGATAACATGGACAAATTAATGATTTCTTATGGAAAGCTGTGGATTCGATACTGAGAGGTCTGAAATTCAAGGCTTCGGTACAATGTTTGTTTGTTTTTACCAGAATTTTGTTTTTGTTAACAGAATACAAGTGGAATTAAAATAGGGGCATACAGCTGACAATTATATGATAAAGGGAAGATCAAGGCATAACGTAGAGCTACTCTTTATCAAGGTCATAAATATCTGTTTAGCCACTTACACTCTTTTGTAAATGTCCCTTACCATTACTAATTCCTTTACTAAAGGCGTTAGATTAAGGAGGTATGGTCGAACTGCGCAAGGTCGTTCTCAAAATTCATAAACTACTCTAACTAATTGTCCAAGTGCTGAGGTGGTTAACACGAGGGCAGTGTCGAACTGCGCAGCTTACAAATTGTATCGTATGGTAAAAATGCAAAGTGAAAGTAAAAAGGTGAAGTAAAAGTTATAGCTTAGAATGAACATTACTAAGAACATAAAAATATTCGAAAAGAAAAGCGGTCAGTGAAAATTGAAATAGGTTTACAATTATGTATATTAAATATTTGTATTACTTACATACTAATTTGTTATACAGTAATATTTCAATTTCAATTTAACCCCAACAAAATAGCTATCAACTTCAATAAGTTAATATTTCGAATTCTGGAAAGTTTTGTGTTTGATGGATCTGTTCTTGTTCAAATGTAAAAATATATTAAATAAATAAAATATTTATCAAACGGCGCAAAGTTTATAGTATATGGTGAGCGTAGGCGGTTTAATGGTTATTGGTTTAGAAATAATTTCGTAAAGGAACGCGGTGGCAAAATAATAATAATAAAATCAATAAAAATCAATAATAGTTATAATAATGTTTTTAGTTTCTGATCGGTAAACTACTCTTTTCATAACTATTGGTTCTCCATAGAAGAACGTTTGAGCGGCCTGGTCCTGACCATCACGAGCGCTGGTCGTGATTCCAGGACCCTGATTCTAAACATTGAAAAAATATTCACAAACAAAACCGAATTTGTCGGAGCAGAGAAGAATTTTTTCATTTTTTTAATGACAGTCATTAACCAGTTACAGTGAAGGCCCCAAATTACAGGTTTCATGTTTGCCGCTTCGTAAACGCCGCGTTTCCCATTTAGTCGTCATGGCAACGCCGGAGCAATGTTCTTTGTCTCGATTGGCTGAAGGTTCAAGTTTTCCTCTGGGAATAAACAATAAAGTTACTATCGCCAATGCACAGACCTAAGACTAACAGCTAAAACTAGGCAATGTAAACACTAAAGAGTAAACACTAAATACTAGAAACTAAAAATATAAGTAACAAATAAGTAAAAATTAAACTAAAGATAACAAATCTAAATAGAATTAAAGAAAAGGAAAAAAAACTGTTAGAAAATGTAAAATTAAACCAAACAAAATAAAACTTAAAAATTAAAACAACTGAAACTAAACAATTATAAGAAGGAAAACTATTAATATGTATTAAATATACTTCAATTATGTCAAATAGCGATGACACATAACTATTGTATATTCGTTTAAAACTTCCACGAAGATCATAACTTTCAGATACATCGATAGCAGTGCAAACCACGAGTAACGCTAGGCTTTACTAGATTTCTGCATCCTTTATCTGATACAATATTATAACGCAATATCTCATTTGCATTATTTGAAAATGCAATGCGATAAAATGTTTAATATTTTTCAAACCGTGAGCGATACTATATTGGGGGGGGGTAGCGAACTTGCTTTGATTGTAAGATCAGCTAGTGTGACTATTATAGCCCACGAGGGATAGGGATGTATTGTGAATTCAGGAAGGCTTAAGTAGACATAAAGCCCCCTGGTATATAATAGGGGGGAGATATCATAACATATAGGCCTAATGAATTTCGTTGGAACAGTAATGGGTTTCGTCGAAACGACAAATAATTTCTATGAAATGGCAGATACTTTATTAATTTCTTTACAGGATTTCGTTGGTGTAGTAGAGAATTTCGTGGAAACAATAAATAATTTCTTTGAAACGGCAAAAACTTTGTTAATTTCTTTACAGGATTTCGTTAAAATAGTAGAGAATTTCGTTGAAACAATAAAGAATTTGGTTGGAATGATAAATAATTTCGTTTAAACTGTAATGAATATCGTTGGAACAGTAGTGAACTTCTGTTGGAACAATAAATAATGACTTTGAAATTTAATTATGGGAAAAAAACTCTTAATTTCTTTCAAGAGTTTCGTGGGAATTGTAGAGAATTTTGTTGGAACACTACTGAACTTCGTTGAAGCAATAAATAATTTCGTTGAAGCGGTAGCAAAAAATTTCGTTACAACTTTAAACAATTTCGTTGTAGCAGTAAAGAATTTCATTGGAACACTTTTGAACTTCGCTGGAACAATAAATAGTTTCGTTGAAGCGGCAACATTAGATCATCAAAGAATTTCGTTGTAGTAATAAAACTTTCGATAAAACAGTTATCAATTTTTAATATGATAACCTTGTATCTTATTGTCTTGAGGTAAAATAAATGTGTCTTGTCCGATGATGATTAAACCTGTTGCTTAATAATAAGGAAAATAATTTTATTAGTCTTGTTTTTTCGTTAATAGCAACTACAGCCTGAATATTTTTAAGCCTAAATGTAGATGACGCAGCTTCCTACTGGTAATTTTCCGGTTCAAACTGTCAGACGGGACTAGTATATCGGCTCCTACTTATAAACTTTTCAAGGCAAACTTTTCTTTAGTATCCGGAGTAACCCAAGAAAGGTGTACGGATGGTTTACAGTGTTCCCCGCACTCTATGGTGTACCTATATTTCAAAACAAGAAGGCAACATTCCGGCTAATAAAGGAGCGAAGACGGGTGATATTAGGGGAAAAGGTAGGAAGCATCACATAAAGTCACGTCCTAATTCCAAGGTCTCGAGGTCTGTTGGATGTCTCAAGGCATGGCCCTGACATTACTAGATGAGAAGATCCACGCCTCATTGCCAGGGTCAATCGTTCATGTTCCGGGGTTATGGAGAGTGTGTATGTATGTGTGTGTGTGTGTGTGTGTGTGTGTGTGTGTGTGTGTGTGTGTGTGTGTGTGTGTGTGTGTGTGTGTGTGTGTGTGTGTGTGTGTGTGTGTGTGTGTGTGTGTGTGTGTGTGTGTGTGTGTGTGTGTGTGTGTGTGTGTGTGTGTGTGTGTGTGTGTGTGTGTGTGTGTGTGTGTGTGTGTGTGTGTGTGTGTGTGTGTGTGTGTGTGTGTGTGTGTGTGTGTGTGTGTGTGTGTGTGTGTGTGTGTGTGTGTGTGTGTGTGTGTGTGTGTGTGTGTGTGTGTGTGTGTGTGTGTGTGTGTGTGTGTGTGTGTGTGTGTGTGTGTGTGTGTGTGTGTGTGTGTGTGTGTGTGTGTGTGTGTGTGTGTGTGTGTGTGTGTGTGTGTGTGTGTGTGTGTGTGTGTGTGTGTGTGTGTGTGTGTGTGTGTGTGTGTGTGTGTGTGTGTGTGTGTGTGTGTGTGTGTGTGTGTGTGTGTGTGTGTGTGTGTGTGTGTGTGTGTGTGTGTGTGTGTGTGTGTGTGTGTGTGTGTGTGTGTGTGTGTGTGTGTGTGTGTGTGTGTGTGTGTGTGTGTGTGTGTGTGTGTGTGTGTGTGTGTGTGTGTGTGTGTGTGTGTGTGTGTGT
>JBAIZL010000393.1:8552500-8615000 GCA_036971475.1 Prosapia bicincta
AGCAATGACCCGACACAATGCTGCTCTCCACGAGACACTACGCGCTACGCTTTGTGCCCATGGTTTACTGGGAAACATTTACTCCCCGAGAATACGTGGTGGGTGTATAGTTTAAGGGTGTGTTTAACTTGAGATGGGTCTCAATTATGCGTTTGTACTGAAAGCATTGCATTTTTTCAATTTCCTGTATTAAGTTCATATTCTCACTATAGGCCTATATATTTATATACTTTGTTCAAATTTTCAATCTTTAAAATATATTTTTTATTTATCCTCTCAAATTCAAATGCCTTTTTTAAAACTAGTAGTGAATGAAACTTGATGTTAATATAGTATTTTTCAAATATTAATTCATTAATTAAATTTAATGGATTCATTTTGTTTTATATGGGAAACAAAATTTTCACAAAAGGGCCAATTTTTGCATATAGTTATTTTGCCACATTTAGCTTAAAATAAATGATGACATGATTTCATAAGACAGCTGATTTTATGTTATAGGTTATGTGGTAGAACGCATAGGTTATGGTACTTTATTTATTTTAATTTCAATTATTTAATAAAAAGTAGCTAAAATAATTTTCTCTTTGTTGACCTAAGTATGAATTGATTTTATTTGTTTTATTTATATTACTTGTTCCTTTAAGGCCTTTATTTACAAACCCAGACATGGCCCGGAAATAAACCATTCGACCCACTGATTGAAAATGCATCAAGTATAAGACTCTTACACAGCCAATATAAATGATAGATAAGCCTGCGACAGATGTCTAGAATTTCCAGGACTAAGATAAGGACAGAATGATATCCTGGTGCGAGGAATAGGGGAAATTATATCTTCGCCTGGGTGAGGTCTCTTACTTGCAGTAAACACCATATGAAACTTTGTAGGGTGGGCGTTTTATACTAAAAAAAGTAAGTAGTTGAAAATTCAAATTTAACCTTGGTAAACCAATTACTACTAACCTAACCCACGGTACTTAATGTGTGTAAAAATAAACACATTAATCTAATTACTCGTAACTTATAATTTAAAAACATATTATGTAAACATTCACGGAAAATACACATTTTTTATATAAATATTTTAGTCTTAAGTCATGGTCCTATAATTCACCAATTTTTAAATAACTGTCGAAAATATCCAGTGGTCTTCAAATGGCGCCTGGATAATTATTTTGTTTTTTAAATCTGGGGGTAAGCTTGCTGCCCCGCGGTCACCCCTTGCCTCCCCCCCCCCCCCGTAAGGGCGCCCGTGTAAACCTACTCTCTACCGGAAGTAAACCCGTAGTAAAAAAAGGACGCGGTGCAGCTTGGAGATCCGAAATTTGGGCTTTTTTCGGAGCACAGTTTTGTTGGGCATGTTTTTTGGGCACAGATTATAAAACATGTGACGGTGATAATTTTCAAAATTCTAATCCAGTTAAGGAGCAAAGATGGTCCTGAATGAATTATAGAACTCTATTAATATAATATCTTATGTACACAACGTACACAAATTTTTTATAATCATTTTATAGTTTTTAAGGTTAAAAAGTTTAAAATGTATAGAAATATTTTTTTTGAAAGTATCATTATGAGGGGTGATCTTAAGGGTTAAACGCTTCAATAAACTATAAATAATATCACATATAAAAAAAATGTTTAAATTTATAATGAATGCACCATGTATTTTAGACTGTTAAAATATTTGTATAATAAACTTCGTAATTAGGGTGGTTAGAAAGGGTTGGAAAAATACATTCAAGAAAATAACCTTATGACAGTGAAGTAGTTTTAATGCATCTCAAATGCGTGATTGTAAATTTTGAAGGTGCCCTAAACTAAATTTGTACACATTTTGTCATAACGGGTGGCTTTTAATGATTGAAATAATTGCAATGTATCATAGCATATATCTTCCGTAATATTGCAAAATGTTTATTTCATATATATTTCAACATGATTTCAATCTAAAAAATGCTTAAATCTATAGTTTCTAATTATTTTTGTATGAAGGGGTGTTTTTCACCGTTGTAAAACAAACAGCACACTTCAAAAACTTAGAACTTTTAAAGAGTACGATATAAAGAGCTTTCTCGCAAATTTTCATAAACATCTGTAAATTCGGAAAGAATTCTGAAATAACACCGTACCTTACGCAAACACTGGACTAATAAAACGAACCAATCTTGATCTGTTGATGTTTTTGCAAGGGCTAATACAGGTAAATGCGAAAGAACAGCTGTTTATTAGGTGCAATAACCTGCGATGGCCCCTTGACTCTCGCCGTAATGCGAGTTCTTAAAGCCAGCCGAAACACAGTAATTTAAATTTTAAACCTTGAATTACCCAGAGAAATAATTTACGTCCTCCTTTCAACCTTCATTGTAAGTGGACTGTTAAGGTTCTACAAACATGGAAGACAAGACATCTTTTAAATACAAAAGCTTCGGTTTTATGGTTTAGAAAGACTACTTTAGTCAGATGTGTATTTAGGTTAATCTCCTCTAATAACATTAGTTTTAGTAAATACATAAATAAAAAAAAGTCCAATTTAAATTTAGTACATAAAGTGCAATTTGAATTTAATACATGAACGCCCTCATGTCCTAAAAACATTTCTAAGTCAACACCCAGGGTTACAAACATTTTAAATAATTAAAAACAAGTAATATAAACGAAAATTTTTAGTCGATTCCTTCTTACTTAAAAAAAGAAAAATTCTTTCCTTACGTTTTACTAAATAATTACAATTTATATAAATAAAGTAACATAACCTATACAAACAGCTGTTCTACCACTTCACCTATAACATAAAATCAATTGTTTTATGAAATCATATGTTATCACTTAATTTAACCAAATGGGACGAAATACCTATATTCCATTCCTTGTCCCTTTTGAGAAAAGTTTTTTCCCCATATAAAGTTCAAATTAGTTCATTAAATTTAATTAATGAATATTGATATTTGGAACAACTATTGATCCACTACAAGTTTTAAAAAATATATTTGAACTTGAGGGATGAATTAAAAGTATTTTACTAGGGATTGAAAATTTAAACAAGATATAAAGAGAGTGTGACCTAGAATTGAATAAAGATAATTTGCTAGTGTACTCCTGGTGTTTTGTTAAAGGAATAACCTGGACCCAAACAGTCATTGAAAAAGTACCAATACAAAAGACATTATACTTACTTTTTTTTAATTTCTCAAATAAAATTAAACAGAAAATACCAATTGCACAATATCAGTCTACCTACTCTAAACTGCAAAGAATTTGTCCTATCATAAATGTTTCCATTTTTCTTCATTTGCTTACAGACTGCTAGTTGCTCTCTAAGGTTGTGGTTTAAATAAATTTTGTTTAAACCATTTTTAGGTTAGAAACAAACAAGACATTGTTCATGAGTGAACGAATTTTAATACTAAAAATTTTTAATTATTATATTTTCTATTTTTATACAAGGACCAACTCAGATACAAGCTTACATTAAGAGATAAACATGTTATTACAATTGAGATAAGTAAATTAAACAGTTTCTTCTCTCAGAAAAATATACATTATTCTGATACCTCGCTACTCTTGTAATCTTTTGCTGTTGTGTACGTTATTCTAATAGCTTGCTACTCCTGTAGTCCATTTTTGTCGCTTACATTATTCTGATGACGTACTACTCCTTTACTCGATGTCTGTCGTTTACGTTATTCTGATGCCTCGCTACTCTTGTAGTCCTTTTCCGTTGTATACGTTATTCTGATTATTCACTACTCCTGTAATCCATTTTTGTCACTTATATTATTTTGATGCCTCGCTACTGATGTTGCTCATGATGTAGGCCGTAGTGATGTAGGACTGTGTAACAAAACAGATTTCTAAGGACTATAGGAGTAGTGAGTTATCAGAATAATGTACCCGACGTGCGTGTACTAAAGGAGAGATACGCCATCAGAATAATGTAAGCCATGAAAATGGACTACCGGAGTAGCGAGACATTAGAATATCACACGCGACAGGCGTGGACTAAAGGAATAGTAAGGCATCAGAATAGCATATGCGACGAAAATCCATTATTGGAGTAGTGAGGCATCAAAATAATGACCATAACAGGCATGGACTACAGGAGTAATGACCCAACAAAATAATGTATGCGTCAGAAATGACTTCCCAACCACTTCAAAGACATTGCAGTCTTTTATTGCTCTTAAGCGTGAGATTGTCCACACACCCAACCACTTTGAGGACATCACAGTCCCCTAATGGCTCAAAATATTGAGACTGTCCACATATCCAACAACTTCAAAGACATTGTAGCTATTATTAATGACTCGAAAAAATTACTTTGTCCACAATCCAACCACTTCAACAGCATCACAGTCCCATAATGGGTCAAACTATTGAGACTGTCCAGACATCCAACCACTTCAAAGACATTGCAGTCTTCTAATGACTCGATAAAGTGATTCTATCCAAACACCCAACCACTTCAAAGGCATGCAGTTTTTCATTGCTCAAAGAACTATTCTACTACAGCTTTTGAAAATCGACTCACAAAAAATATCAAGTTAGTCTTCACAATATACATATATCAAAAATATCAAGTTAGTCTTCACAATATACATATATCAAAAATATCAAGTTAGTCTTCACAATATACATATATCAAAAATATCAAGTTAGTCTTCACAATATACATATATCAAAAATATCAAAGACTATGTTTATGTTTGGGAAATCTTTACTTCTGTTGTCCATTAAAGAAAACAATAATGCAATAGTTTTATAATCTTCATTAATTTAACATTATATACATAGTCAAATTTGGTTATACAACCCTTTAGTTAATACTTTGCCATAAGCATATGTAGAGTTTACACTTCATTACAGACAACTCATATTATCCAAGTGTGCAATAATAATTCAAGGCAATAAACTAACTCTTAAGTTAATTAGTAATTTGCCAGTTAATACTGATTAACACAACCCGCACCGTTGCAGTTCTTGCAGCCTGACGTTGATTGACAAATGCAGCTGCATCTTTGTTCAAGGCTAACTGAAGATTAAGGTTTAGCTTCAATTAAAATTTGACAAAGCAAAACAAAACTATTATTTAAACGTGTGTAGTTCATCGTTTCGTTTTTAATATTACCTTATAAACAAGATAATTCAAATATTTGAGTGTTGTCTGTGACAGAACAATGCACTAACCAAGTGTGAAACTCATTGGTTAGAGATATCAGTAATTTTTATAATTTGTTTTTTATTGAATACACAATAAAAATATAATAATTATATGTCTTCCATTGCCAATTCATACTATAACAGTCTGAACTAAGAGGAATGTTTGAGGATTGATTATTCTTTGGGTGACAGATGTAGCCTTCTTGACCAAACTATCAGTTTTCCCGTTACCAATTATATCACACTAAGATACTAGAAACTGAAACCTCAAGGTCCTGTCACTATTATGAATATCTCTATGCACAGAATGATCAATCACCTAACAATATATGGACGTTGGATCTTTCTTACAATCCTTTCTAGTAGGACCGTTATTTCCATACTGGTCATATACATCAGGTATTTATGACCAAAACTCTGATGCGTTTCTTGGGTTCCTCATATAAGATTGTACAGCGGTTAGAATCTGGCACAAATATATTGAGGTACTTCTGGCTTTCTAAACTTCAGCACTATGGGGGGGGGGCAGTCGAAATACACTTTTCATTTTCTGTGCACACTGTAGGGACTGTGTCGATTACAGTATGCCACTAGTTTCTAAACTGCACTGCATCACATAATTTTTTCACCCCTTTTAAAATACAATTCAGATGATCTTTGCAGATGTAAACACTTTTTAAATATTTAAAAAGTTAAAGGGGCTCCAAAAAACCTTTAAACAACATCAGTTTATTGAGTGCCAAAGTTGGTTTTGGGATTTTGACAATGCTAGTTCTGTTATGAAACTTATTTATGAGTTTATCTTGGTTTGAAATTGCTTTATTTACAATAAAAGCAGTTACCTTTGAGAGATTCTCCTTTTTTCTTCTCTTCGAATTACATAACAGAAACTTTTACTGGTAACCTGCTTGAATGAAGTTTTTTCATTATCATTTATAACCGCTAGAAGACATCTTTCCACAAGCTTAAGGTGACATAGGTGTGTGAAGCTTGTTATTATGTCCTAATTAATCTAAACGTAAAGTTATTGTGTCGATACTATGAGAACAAATACACTAAAATGATAACTTTTGATCGTTAAAAACCTTCAGGACTCTGCGGCTCATAATACGCAAGTTATAAGGATGTTGCTAGATAAGTTTTGTTGAAATTTATAAATGCCCTTTTTTACAGGGTACAAAAACATACTGTTAAAATACTTGTTAAGCAAAAATTCTGAAACATTTTTTTAAGGAATGGCTGATTGAATTTTTAATAGTGGAATTAAGAGAACCATTGTAACATTTAAAAAAGGTTAGGTTACCTAAGAAAAAAAGACTTGAGTAATATCAACCCATATCATTGTTACCAGAATTCTATTGAACTTGTATGAAATAAAATAGCTAAAAATGTAAATTTTTAAATAAAAAATAAAAGCTTTTAAAAAATTAATATAATATTGCTACCATTTTTTTTGCAAAGTAAATAATGGCAGTGTATAACAAAACTAAATGTTAAAGCTAAACATCAAATTTCATTATTTACAGAAAACTAAAAGTTTATACATCCTAAATATATTCAATAAAAATAAAAGTTGTTAATCACACTTGGAATATCCCCCTCTGATGACAGTAGGGCTTAGAAAACCATTAACTCCCCAGGCAGAGGGAAGCCTAATAATCAAGTCATCCCCCTCTGTTCTGAACTTCCCTATTGTATTTTACTTAATATATATTTATATGTATGCAGTACTCCCTGGGGGATGGTGGATGAGAAATGCTGTTTGCATCCGTCACAAGTTTCATCTACCTACTTGTGAAAGCAATAAAAATCAATCAGCACCCTCACAAGATGTGGGAAACACTTACTTGTAATAGAGAGGGTCATATTATTAGTGGAAATTTATGGTCATGAATGTTTTATTGAGACAAGAATTGTTTTAAATCATAAAGACTGGTTTATAATTATGGCCAGGATATAAACCAAATAACCATAAAATTCTTTAAATCTTCTAACACTCCATTTACTAAAAACCTAGAACATCAAATTGATTAGGAATTGATTTTATAATGCATATAACCATATATTTGTGTCTGTGGGAAAAATCCCCTCTTGATTACTAGGCAAACCAAGTAAGTGACAAAAGTTTATATTTTTCAATTCCTTCTATTAGTTCACACCCTACTTACATATACTTTGCTCATATTTTCAATTGTTAATCAAATACTTTTTATTCATCCACTCAAGTTCAAATGGATTTTTTAAAACTTGTAGTGGATTACACTTGATGTTAAAACTGTTTTTCTCCAGTATTAACTTATTAATTAAATTTAATGAATTAATTTTAATTTTATATGGGAGAAAAACTTTTCACAAAAGGAGCAAGGTATGCAAAATAGTTATTTCCTCCTATTTGACTTAAATTAAGTGATATATGATTCCATAAGACAGCTTATTTAATGTTATAGGTTATGTGGTGGAGCAGCTGTTTCAATGCATAGGTTATGCTAGTTTATTTATATTAATTGTAATTATTTAATAAAAAGTAACAGATGAAATTTTTCTCTGTCGACCTAAGTACGAATTTACTTTAAAAGTTTTGTTTATATTACTTGTTTTTAAATTATTTGTGTCTAGTTAAATATTTTATTCAACAATTCCAGAGCTCAAGAGTTGTTAATAGCGAAGGTTGTACTTTACTTTAGAGTATAAATAACCAAGAGACAGCATAATTTATTACATATTTATTACAAATTACAATTTAATCCTAGTTTAACATATTACAACATAGTTTATTTACAATAAAATATTTCAGTTATGTACAATATCCCTATTTAATTATCATTTTTATAAAAAACATTCATATACAAGATATGTTGAAAAGAGGGCAACTTTAAAAGTATTGAAACCTATTAAACCATTTGTTCAACACACACATTACATACATATTATAAAATTTATACATTAATTATTTATTACAAATATTTACAAAAATATGCACAATGAGATCAAATTTGTAAAAATCACAAACAATGATTTTTGTTGTGGTTTTAACTTGTATAGAGTGAAGTTAAAAAGACCATACCAAAATGTATTTTTTTGATTTTTAAACCTTTAAAATTTAGCTGCTTATAGAACTGTTTTTTAATGGAAAAACAAACAAATAAATGTGTAATTACCTCTGTTTCAATTTTGAAACTAACCATTAACAAGAATACATAAAATACACAGAACTGATGACAAAATGTAATGTGGAACTCCATAACAATATATATGTATTACACAATATTCCTGAACATACAAATTGTTAACAATGATTTATTATGTATAATAGCTACATATACATGGACTTAGTAAATACACATTTAGTGATTAATCGTTGAAATTAGATATAATTTCAAAGAATGGTAAAGAAATCCTGAGTCAAAGTTTGGTAAAGAGGCAAGTATTTACAAAACATTATTAAACAAATATTAAACAGTATACAAATGTAACAATTTTATTAAATGAGTTTCTTACAGTTATAACTTTTAATATACATAAAACCGCTTATTAATGCCAAAATACAATTTCTAAAAATTGTAAACCTTGTAAAAACTGTATTAAAAATTGAGCATTCATTTTATTGCATAAAAAAATTAATACTACCCTTATGATAATAGATAATGGAAGAAATGCAATTTTGAACACTTCTAAAAAATACATTACTCAGAGTGTCTCCTTTAAATAGGTTTCATTTATATTGCTTATTTCAGTTAAATCTATTTAAATGTATAGCAGATTCCAGAAAATCGGACCACTTCGAGACAGGAATTGTGTGACCTGAATAAACAGCTGGAACGAAGTTTCAAAAATAAATGGTAAATTCCAAGTAACTTCAATTTTAACTGATTTTATATACTGGTACATACATCGATTTTATATAAATTGAAAAAGAATCCTCATATTTAAAAAGTGTATTACATTAATTAGAATAGGCATATCTAGTTGGTTGTGGTCTTGAAATGAAGGTGATGAGCAGGAGTTATTTGTAAAGCAGCCTTAGAAGGGGATCACAAAGGATATCAGCTAACAACCATAATCATACTTAAAACATTTTCTAATTACATTATTTTTTAACAAAACAAACATTTGCATATCCACATGCATCACATTTAGATTAATATACAATCTGAATTAAATATTGACTTAAATCAGGTACTTTTGTATGACCATGTATTGTTCGCCAAATCGTAAGTAGATGTTATTTGGGAACATAAATGGTTATTTGCCAGCACCCACCCAAGCTGTGACTGCTTCATTTGATGTGGATTCGCAGATTCCACAGAGTTATAACATCAGTGATCTCTAGACATATGTCCAATCAAGCATTCTCAAATTAACTCGTTAACAAAAGGGCATCTATGATCATATATGGAAATGTTAAATGACGGAGTTAGAATTTGTGGTGAGTATGACATATCTGAAAACATTCATCTGGTCAGATTCCTCCCACAAATGTTTTGTAAAAATATATAGTTTCTTTAATTTGTTTTTTTCTTGAGGAATGCAACTAAAACACAATAAAACTACTACATGAACAAGAACAAAAATCGTAAGAACAACAATTCACTGACAAACAGCGTCAGATTGACGGGTATGATAAATGTTTAATATGCTTGAATAGAGTATAAACAACAGGGTTTTTTGTTATGATATAATTGTTTAATGTCAGGGACACTAAAACTGTAAACATTGTCAACATTTGTTCGACTACACTCAAACTGTAATTCAGGGTGTTTTGGTAAAGTTTTCATAGACTAACACTATCTTAAATTCCAAAATACCTTTTGTAAGACATCCCATAATAATACACCCATAAAGATATATTAAATGTGCTAGTGGGTGTGCTTGTTTACTTGTAGCCAGGACGTAATGAAAAGACTTCAATACATAGCCACAAATAGACATTTGATTTGTTATAAATAATTATAGCGTAACTAAGTGAATATCTTTAAACTTACTTGCTGGCACTTTTCGAAACAATGGTTTCATTGATGAAGCCGACCCCCGACGTCAGCTTGACTAGCGGGTCATTTCATAGATGTAACTATTGTTTTCAAATGCGTTAGCAAAATTATTAAAGAATTCAAGATGATTACAACCAGCAACTTTAATTGATTTGTGTTAAGCAAATAATTGATCTAAGTAAATTAGAGTTTAATAGTTACCAAGCAATGATACCGTGGATGAATACAACTTTACCAGAAAGGGGTACATTGGAGAATATTGGTATATATTTGTTGGTAAATGCTTTAGGATGAGCTCAGCTCCTGCCGAAGGTATACATATTGTTCATGAGTTATAGTCACTTTCGACTGTGCACTATTTACTCTTTACTTATTACTAAAAGAATCATGTTGTTTCTTATTTTCTGTTTGTGTAAACCAGTGGCCCAACTAACCAGAAACTAAAGTAACTAAGGAAACTTTTTGTAGTTACATCATTGTTAAGTGATCTCTTTGTTTGAAGTGACATCTATATCACACGGAGTTGAAGTAGATTGCTAATCATACATAGTTTTAATTTATCTAATCTGAACTAAGTTAGAAGTGGAAAGAGAAGGAGAAGAAAGGAATGTAAAAATGTTAAACGTAACGAGTTAATTGTGCGTAGAACTCTTGCAAACAAACAAGAAGTTGTGAAAATGTCGGCCTTTCATCAGAACTCATTGCCCAACAATATGCCATAACTGCAAACCTGCAAATCAACACAAATCACTTAATAATTGAAAAACAATTTATAATGTCCTTATAGAATATAAACATATCAACAACGAAGACGTCTTTTCAGCAAGAAAAAATTCATTCAGTTTATAAACAGCATTACCTTTACATGTTATTTATAAGCGTTAACAAATAATTAGATTTTGTAGTGTCCTTAACTAAACTGTTCAAATTGTTGAATAATATTGAAATCATTACTTCTCCGAGTTTTATCCAATAAATAAGTTCAGAATACACAGAAATTAACTGGAAAAGAATTCCATAGTTTCTTTTTTATCTGCAACATAGTAGTGTGAACAACATTAATTCAATTATTAGAAACAAAAAGTTTTCCAAGCAACAATAACAAAGTACTAATCTGACATTATAACAAAATTGTGCTCACTACAAAACCACTGCAAACCGGCATTTTTAATAAAATTTTAAATCTTTATTTTTTGATATATTTTGACAGGAATATTGTAAACCAATTACAGTAAACTTATTGAATAAAAAAAAACCCTTACAATTCATCCGGACAATTGACTGGTTGTGCCAATCTGTAACCATCACGTAAATAAGCTGCTATTTCAAAAGGGTCGATCTCGACATAAGGTTGTTGAGCTAGGGTTGTTAGCTCCCAGAGCAGCACTCCGAACGACCACTGGAATTTCAAAATAATTCGTCAAAATGAATTATTTATGTCAAGAGATATAGTCTAAAATTTGATATGAAAAAATTCAAGAAAAAGGATATAAACTTCTAAAAACAATTAAATACATTCAACTAGCTGCTCTCCAAAACTATATAAAAACTAATTTTCCATAAGGTATTTATATTTTGAATGTTAGTTCTGAATGTTTATTTATGAATGTATATACATTTCTTTGTATTTAATATTTTAAAATTGGCAATCTAATAATTATTATAATTTTATAATTTTAATACAGAACTCTGTTAGTAATATTAACACTTCTTTCACTGGATCATTAATGTAAACAAAAGAGTCAATATTCTCGAGAATTCTGTATACTTTTATGTATTACACAGATTATATAAGATACTGTAATATTTTTAATTTCTGTGGAATTTTCTAAAGAGGTGCATTACAAAATTATACAAATACCTAAATCTAACAGTAATTTTAAGTGCCTCAAGTATTCCTTTTAATGAAATGAGTGACTGTATGAAATACCTTTATAGATATCAAAATAAAATGAAAATATTACAATGCTATAGACTATCAAATTATTCGTTACAGCAGATTAGTCAATAAAATGTCTATTTGTTTTAATGTAAGTTTAGGTCACCTTTGCTTTATAATATTATTTTAACCCACTGGCCCCTAGATAATAGAATGAATAGTTAATTTTTTTTTTAATAATGAAGATCAGTGAACCAAAAGCAATTTGTAGTTTGAAATGTTATATTCATGTGACACAAACTTTCTTGTATATTGATCTTTTACGATAGTAATATTTTTGTAAATCAGTCTCAATTGTATACTATAAACTGTAATACGATGAATGTCATAATATTTTGTCAGAGGACCTTTGAAAAGCATTCACAAAATTTAATATGATAATGCTAGGGATAGCATAAAACTACATATATACAATCTATATTCATAAAATCATATATTATTAATAAATGAGTCTTAATTATAAAATTATGTTCTCTGTTATTTTTTTATTATTAGAAACAGAATTTATAGGCATGACCAGATTTCTAGTTCTTAATTGTGCAACCATAGCTAAAATAAAACAAATAAACAAAGCAATAATCTTTTTATATTTGCTTATAATGTGATTGTTTTTACTCTTCACTCGCTAGGTTTAAATTGTGTAGACATAAAATGACTGGTTTGCGAGTCAAGCATTGTCATTTATCAATTTAGTGGCGACATTTCAATAACATATTCGGTACTATCTTCAGGCCTGTACATATGAATAATAATTAATGTTGATACAAATTAATAGCTATAAGTTAAATTAAATAATATAATACAATTGACATTCAATAAATGACAAGGACATACACACAATTTAATAAAATACTCAATTCGAGTATGTCTTAGTCATTTCATTCAGCAAACTAAAATATGGACATTTAATACTATAGACATAATTGTTTTACAACCAAAATATAGAAATATTTTGAAAAAATACAAAACCAAAATGTTTAGTAAACCCTACCATATTCTAGCATCAGAGATGTAGAGTTGGGTTTGAAGTATGGCTGCCCTTAGGCTTAGAATTTTTACCTGCGAATTCCAACAAAGCTCAAAATAGGTTTTTTCCTGGTAATATTAATATATTTAAATACTGCAATTACCTTCATTCAGTAAAAAGAATGCACCTGTACTATCAGATTATCCAGATAGAACATATATAGTTGAAAAGGCAATGCAACTTCAATAAACATCAAATACGAGGTGTGTTTTAAAGTAAGTACTTTTTTGGAATTCTACCATTTTAGGCCTGCGGTTGGAAATCGGTGCATGCACACTGTGCCGGTATCTGTTATCAAGCCACAGCCGCCGTTTTAGATCCATTTGTTAAAGGTGGTTTACATGTGTTCCTCTGATCAAAAATGCACCCGACAGTGAAATATGCAACAGTTTCTTATTGTTAAAGATATGAAAGCAGCTGACATTCATCGTAAGATCTGTGAAGTGTACGAGAAAACGTCATGAGTGATGGGATGGTACGAAGATGGTATCCCTCTAGGAATGTGAGAGAACTGGCTTAACATGTTTTTGTGAGTTAGTACTTCAAACATTCTGTCCCAATCACGGAAATCACACTTCTTGACACTTGAGGAAACTCACAAGATAACGATAAAATCGTAAAGCGTCTGTTCTCTTTCCCTTTTCCATGAATTGTTTGCACCAAGTCATCAGTGATGAGTGAAGAACGTTCACTTCGTTCCTTAACATGAACATGTACAAAAGCATGTACATTCGTATGGCCATCTTTAAAAGCTCTCACCCATTTTCTTACCATCCCATCACTCATGACGTTTTCTCTGTACACTTCACAAATTTCACGATGATTGTTCATGCCTTTGACACTTACACGTTCAGCATGGCTAGCGTACCAGCACGCTCTGGGTTCCCTTATGAGGCACTGAGAGTGTGCCGGTGCGCTCCCCTCTTCCCTACTGAGAGACGGCGAGTACACCAGCACACTCACTCCCAGTCCAGTTAAAATTCCTCTAGTTTCGATAAGTGTTTGGGAAAAGGTTTAATTTTCATGTCAGTGCTTCAGAACAGTTTGGAGAACCTTGTGCTTTGGTCATTTTGAAATACGACCATAAAAAATTAACTTTTTGAGATTCTAATGTTGGTCCCCTTATAGCCAACCTCTCAAGAAACTGACAAACTCTGTAACTGAACATTTTCCTAGCCCCTGAAGGACTAAATAGAAAAACTCAGAAGAGGTGTAGGGTTCCTTTACATAAAAACGAAATAATTGAAACATTTTTTCTATTTTCCCGTTTGCCCTGACCCGCCTGCTCTTTGTATTCGGAGGAGGAAAGGGAGTTTCATGAACAGATTTAATTTGTTTTTTTTATATTTTAATGTTTGTTTAGTTTCAACCACCTAACGTGGCACAATATCTGGTAAAAACAACAGTCATAAAAATAAACTAAGCTTTCTGAACTAACGCAAGAATAAACTATGAATGTATATTAGAGTGAATGAACCAACTCAAGGTGGGAACCAACTAATGTAAATAAGAGTCAATGACAAAATGCCTAGACACCGAAAAACCCAATGTACATCATAAGATTGTAGTAAACAAGTGTCAGCTAATTTTGGCTATAAATAGCCTAGGACATGACAAGCATTATCTACGCCTGCATTTACATTACCGATATTTATCGCTTTGTGAAACACATTACACAAACAGAAATAAACAATCCGCGAAAAAAGTTGAGTGGTTAATTTAAGTATGTAGTATATTTTAGTAATAGGTACTTTAGATTTTTACGTAAATTACCTTTTTCTGTCTTTTTTATTGATTTTTAATATTTGCCATATAGTATACTGTATTATCATTGTTATTAGTAAATATTTTAAGTAAATTTATTTTTTTTTTATTGAAACCCGAAAAATAAAACCATATTTTAATGTCTAATAAACTGTTTTGATGTCCCAAACTATCATATATATATTAGAGATAAAATTAAAGAGATGTAAACAACAGAGATGACAATTAGATGCAACGACAAGCTATGCAACTCACATAGCATTTCAATGATTCCACTACCAAGGATAGCAAGCGCAGAGGCCGGTCCCGATTTTTAGAATTAAATGAAGTGTTTAAATTTTTGTTGCTATTTTTACTGTTTATAACTAAGCATTTAAGTACAGATTTTGAGATAAGACAATGCAATCATTTGTGGAAGTTAATGAAAAAACCGTCAGTAGTTTGATAAGATTTCCAATATGGCCGCAATGGTGAATGTGTTAAGAAAACGTATCATTGCATATTTTTGATTGAGGCATACAGATCGAAAATGGCCGCTGTGGCTTGCCATCAGATACCGGTACACAGCACACATGAGCCGATTGCCGACCCCAGCGCTAGAATGGTAGAATTCCAAAACGGTCATTACTTTAAAAACATGGTGATACATACTGTAATAAACTGTATAAAAGGAAAATAAAACAAAAATTGCGTACCTTACCATAAACATTTTCTTTGTTATTTGAAAATAAAATTTGCATCAAGCACTATATACCCCCTTGGTATTTTTTTCTCTCTAAGCCCAGGCCTAATGGTAAATTCGCCACTGGACAGAAGCACATTAACTTACCACATCAGAAGCAGTAGAAAATGTTTTCATTGTTAAACTTTCAATAGAAAGCCATTTCACAGGTCTGTTTTCATTATCACCAAGGCAGTGGTAGTCAGCAGGGAACAAATCCCTGGACAAGGCATTATCTGTGATTTGAACACGTAGTTTGTCGTCAACACTGTAAAAATAAATTATATATAAATATGTGATTACGAAGTCCATATATGTTTCTTAACAAAGTATCTACACATGTTTTTAGCTAGTGTAAGTCAAACTAGATCAAAAGAAATAAAAATCTCCCTTATTTATTGACTTAATTTATTCCCTCAATCAGCATTTTAAGAAATTAATTTTTTACCTGAAGGAAAACTTTAAGTAGCATTATTTCTTGAAAATACGTTAAAATGTTCACAAAATAAAATACATTAATAAAAGTAATATTATTAACTAGTTTTAAAGAACATCGAAGCACATGGCTTATGTAGCAAAAGACAAGATGCTTTTTTCACCAGTGTAGTTTTACTAAACTTTTTTATTAGCTTTTTGGGCCTATTTAGTGGTTTTCTTCCTGACATTTGTTTGGCATTTATTTGATTTAACAGTGGTTTAGCAAGTTTGAATTTTATAATGCATTATCAATATAAAGTATTTTTAGATTAAGAGAGGTAGCAATAAGTAATAAATGTTTAGAACATCGAGACAACAATAAAAATAGTTAGAATATTGTTTGAATAAATAGGGTTGATTTGCGAGTTAGGTACAATTATTTATTTAAACGGGCAACGTTTCAATAACAGTTACATTATCGTCATTAGGCCTTGATTCTCCTGAGCTTTATTAGAAAATAGAGCCGTAACATAAGCTTAGTATATTTATGGAATCATAAATACATTTGAATTATGTATTGTAGACCTGATGACGATAATATAGTTGTTATTGAAATGTTGCCTGTTTAAATAATTAGTTGTACCTGATTTGCAAATCAACCAATTTATTTAAACAATAATCTCGTGAGTGTAAACATGATTAATAAGATCTAAGAATAGTTTTAAATAATTTTGGAATACAAGTTGTATAGATTGTAAACAGACAAATGTAGAACATGCAAATATTAGATAATTTATACAGTTTAAACAATAGAAAGCCAAAAACAATGAAAACCAATGACTATGTGAGTACTCGTACATATTCAATCACATTAATATCACATGACCTTAATATTATTAAGTAAATTTTGTCTAAGAAACAATATATTGAAACAGAAGGTAAAAAAAAACACTTTAACATTAAAATTTTAGTAATATAAATATGAATCTCGCACAAATAGTTAAAAAATTCATAAAGAAAGAATTGTTTATATCTTGAAATTAATATCAGTTTAGTAGCACTATAATTACTTATGAAAAAACTCTTATTTATACAAAATAGATTAAAATAAAGGCATTATAAACCAGTTGCCAAGACTATGGCCTTGTTATAGTAGAATATGGTTGGTGTCACATTACATTTACTTTTTAACTTTGCTTCAGAATGTATCATTAAAAATATATTCTCTTTCATAAAAACATAATCAATGCATGTGTTAGGATTAGGCCCAAGTTATCTAAGAATATGGTAATAACCACAGTTACTTTTAGTTCTTAAGACATTAAACCCTGGATTAATATAAACAGGTTGGCAAAAGCATACTGGATTATTTTGAAGTATTTATAAAAATTTGTAGATTTTAAAATTAGTGTTCAACACATTAAACTGTGTATCATAATAAAGGGAGAGAGGTAAATAGGGTTTATAAAATATATAGATTTACATACCTTAGTTTACACAAAAAAAATTTTTGTAACAGATATAATTATACAGTCTTATTTGTATAAAGTATCTCTAATTCCCATTTAATAATAACCAGACTGTGTCGCATTTAAGTATAAAGCCTGGTTATCTGATATGTTCCTCTTTTTAGATTTTTTATTTTGACAAATGTTTAATTGATGATAACTTTTTATTATAATCATATTCTACCTTAACCTAACACAATCGTTGGAATGAGCATCTGTGTTGTCAATAAACTCAGCTTCAGCATGAAATCATAGACGGAAAAAATAATATTACTTATTGTATAATTAATGATCTTATAGGCCTAACTGTATCATAAAAAACTAGGATTGTCTGCATATAAATCACAAACATAATTTGATAACATTTTACAGATCATAAAAACCGTGTCTTTGTGTAAATGATCATGTTATCAATAAACTCGTTTTCAGACCCGAAATCATAGACCTTGTCAAATAATTACACATATCGTATAACTAATGATCTCATAGGCCAAAATGTATCACAAAAAACCAGAATTTTCTGCATCCAAATCACAAACATAATTTGATAACATTTTACAGATCATAAAAACCATGTCTTTGTTTAAATGATCATGTTGTCAATAAGCTCACCTTCAATCCTGAAATCACAGACAGGGACAAATAATTTTACATATTGTATAATTAATGATTTCATAGGCCTAACTGTATCATCAAAAACTATGATTGCCTGCATCCAATTCACTATCATTAACCTAATCTGATAACCTTTTACATTTTATAAAACCCTGTTTCTGTTAAAATGATCACTCGTATTTACACAAACAATAAACAAAAGTTACTTTGGAAAAAACTATATAATTATAGAAGCTATAACTAACTGAGCTAGCAAAAACAATACATCACAAAACCTATTGTAAAAGGTTTGTATATAAAGAACAAACATATTTGTAAACACAATGTAACAGACAACTAAACAGATGACTAACTATAGTCTACATCAAATTGCCAACTGTGTCATAGTTCGTAATTATGTTCTTTACAGCTGTATAACTGTCTGGAAATAATAAAAAATGTGCAATACTGAAATCCGATATTTTTATAAAATTTGTTACTACTTACACACAGTTGCGTGAAGCCAAGTCTTTATGTAGTAGCCTCTTCTTATGTAGGTACTGCATCCCAGTTATTATTTGCAATGCCATATCTACGACTTCTTGTGTTGTCAAAGTATGGGCTACACCTTCAGGACACAGCTTGCATTTCTGAAGGAATCTGCAATAATTTAAAAAGCTGTTAAAACGGATTATCAAATTTTATGAACAGAAAAACTTACAGTAACTCTCCCCCCTAATTACATTCCCCTAAAATTAGAAATAAAAATTTTTACAGTCAATTCCTACTTAGGTCAATCATAAAAACTTTAGTTTCTTTTTATTAAATAATTACAATTAATATAAATAAAGTAACACAAGATATGCGTTAAAAAAGCTGCTCTACCACAAAACCTATAACTTAGAATAAGCTGTTTAATGAAATCATGATATCACTTATTTTAAACCAAATGGGACAAAGTAACTATATTGCATACCTTGCCCCTTTTGTTTTTCACTTATATAAAACTAAAATAAATTTATGATTACAATTACATGTAAAAATCATAAAAATTCTACACACACACAGACACTTCTTTATTGTTAAATACTATCCATTAAATTTGTAAACACCTAATTTTAAACAAATAATCATTTAAACACTGTTAGTTTGACTTTTAGAAAAACTTTTTATTTTACTTTTTGCACGATTTTTTTCTAGTTCTATACACACTTTTTTATATAGTGATTCTTCCAGGTCTCGATTAAGTTTTAATGTTCATTCTAAAAAGAGATCCATTTTAGTAACAAACGCAGCTAACTGTTTCCCTAAACATACAGATTTCAACCGACAGATTTTAATGTCAACTTTGGCGATTCATTTTTTACGATTCTTTGTCTTCGTTATCAGAGATGGATACAGGTTCGGTAATTAGTTCTTTCAGCTCTTCTTCTGTTAAATCTTGGTTCACACTTCTCAAAAGATTGCCGAGATCTTCACTATAATGTGTTTAAATCCTTCGAAGTAAATTCTATGTGCTATTAAGATGTCAGTCCTCTAGCACTATAGCACAACAGAACAGTCAAACGATTCTTTGCAGCCTTAAACACCAAGCAGATTTCTCCTCCTTAGATAAAAAAGTTTGTGAAGGCATTTTTTTTTTTTTGCCTATCTTTTGAGTAGTAGGCATAGTAGTGTACAGTATAACAGCTGTTTGGAAAATTAATCAGGTTTCTTTGTGATAAATAAATACGGTACTGTACAAAATAAATAAGTCATTATCCTACAACTGCTACAGTAACTATACTAACTTTCTTGTCTTTTTTTTAAAATGTGATATATATTAGCAGAATGCCCTATAATTTTGCCAACCGTGAATAAGCAAAACCGTGAAATACCAATTGAAATTTTGAACAAGATATATATATATATATATATATATATATATATATATATATATATATATATATATATATATATATATATATATATATATATAAGGAGAAAGTGAACTAATATAGAAGGAACTGAAAAATAATATGACTTATTTTCCATTCTTGTATTGTTTTGGCCAAACTTTCATCTTTATTCTCGTTATCAATGTCTTCAGTAGTTTTTTGTAACATTTCAATAATCGCACCTCGTTATTTCAAATTGTTCACTTCAGAATTTTCACAACCTGAAAGAAATCCCAAATTGGTTTCTTCTTGTAAATCAATAATACAGTCAACAGTTTCAATATGACTCAGGATATTATTCCACGACGATGTTTTTTTTTAAATTTGTTTGAAAAAACTTTTCAATTTCGGACATTAACTCATTAAAAAACCTCTCTTTGAATAGTTCTCTATCCATCCAATAAGCACTTAAGTTCTTATATGAAAACGGCAATGCTGACGTGGAAATGTTTTTAAATACCAGAGGCTTAGCTGTTTTATTCCGTGGCTTAGCCGAATCAAAACCAGACTTGAATCAACTTCGCCAACCATCTCAACTCCACAAAACCTGACTACATAGACATAACATCTAACCTACAAATTCTTCATAAACAACACAGAAATATCCAACGTTACACAACCGAACAATACGAAATATACAGACACTTCAAACTAGATCCTACACACATACTCAATACACAATTACATTATAACTCACACACACTTTTTGATATCATAACTCCTAATACTTACAAAGTACTCCCACACCACCATAATATCCCATCCCCACCCTAATAGCCTAACCTACGAAAACCTTGAGATCAGTTACGGTCTGAGTTGATAATGAAACATACCTTCTGAAACGGATGTCCTCAACAAATAAAAGTAAGTGCTGCTATAGGCAAGTTTGTAAATATTTACAAGTGTCTTGATCAATATCGGTAAGATAAATTTAAAATCTATTTATATGTATCCTAAAGCACTTTTGATTGTACAATGTATAGTTTTATATTTCAATTTTACTTAACCTATTCAATATAAAAATCGTTAACATAATGTAGTATCTCGTGCATTATTAATTGAGCTGCCTTGTGAGTTGAGGCTATAAATGCAACACTATTATAACTAACATTACACTTGTTTGTATTATCTTAGCAAAAAACCACTAGTGGTTTGTTGCCAAGATAATACAAACAAGTGAATTTCTATTAAAACCTCAAAAAGTACAACACAAAAACTGCAAGTTATAAACAACTAAAAATTATAAAATAAAGACTATGAGTTGCATTTGTAGATTTGTATTAGTTTCACTGATGATGATGATGACCTAAGTCATTGAAACATGTGTATAACAACAAAATATATTGTTTTGTGAGTTCATGTGCAGTTATTTATTTGCAAATATACGGTCCGACTTATGATAGGTTTGGAAAAGAGTGTCTCAAGGAATTATTTTAAAAGCAGTAAAACATGAAAGACAATACTTGAGAGACAGAGACAGAGTTTAATTTAAAATTTTTGTTTACCTTTTCAAATTTGTATATCCTTGGTGTGGATATATAAGAAACGGAGCAGTGTGATCTTCAATAGAGACCCCAAGTATTGATAATATATTTTTATGGCTTAATCCATACATTGTCATGCCTTCTTGTAAAAGTAATGAAACTTGCATTGATGATGCGTGGTCTATGAAACATAAACAAAGTAAATTTTAATGCTACAAGAAAAGTAAGATAAATATAATTAAAATCTAGGTTAAGATAAAATGACTATGAAGACAACAAATTCTAAACGTAGTTAGTTTTAATATATTCTCAACATTCCAAAATATAATGTTTTCAAGTCAATGGTAAATCATTTTACCTATTTTGTATTTAAATAATGTTTATATATTTAGTCAGTTCAACAGAATAGTTCAAGGAATTTTATTTCCTTGATTAACTTAACTCTTAGTATTATGGGATATTTAAGCAGGCCGTAATCCCGGCTAACGTGTGTGGTGCGATACCTTGTATTTACAGGTTTTGATACTGTATCTTATTGAAGTTCAGAAAAATTCTAATACAATACAGAATAATTTTTGCTTTATATAAAATGACAGCTGCATTGTATTCATTTTATTCAATCACCTGGTATTTACCACCAAAACAACACAGCTTTAGACATGAATTCTCCAAACTCCATTAGACATTGGCTTTCGGTCTCAGCCACATGGTTTCCTTTCTATCTGTTCAATCTGTACATTGGTTACACTATTTTGGTATAAACTTGAGTTCTGTGTTTAGTGAAATACAGTAGAGTCTCGATAATTCGAGGTAGATGGGAACAAGACCCCCTCGGATTACCGAAACTCAAATTTCACGAAAATACGTTCCTGTGGAGTAGAAAAAATAGAAGTTTTAATGAACCCTAATAATATAGGTAACTAAAAATTCACCAAATAAGTTTATAAAACTTTATATGGACATTTCTTGAAAGCCTGGCTCATTTTCTTAGCATACCGTATGCCTACAAACATTTCTTGGAAACCCAGTTCATTTCCTTTGCATACCGTATTGATATAAACATTTCTTGAAAGCCCGGCTATATGATAAAAAAGGATCAAATCGAAATAGGCTCCAATTTAACGGAAGCTCGAAATATCGGGACTCGGAATATCGAGGTTCAACTGTATAATACAATATTATAAAATACTATATTATATAATACTGTATTATACTTCGCCTTGTTTTAGAATGTTTTTATCAGTAAATTACATGTCTTACATTCTGAATATTTTAGGCTTTAAAACATATATAAAACATTTAAAAAAATTAGTATTGCTTTATTTCATGCTTACATGTAAAATTTAAAATTAAACAGAACTTATAAAAACTTGAAATATTACTTTATATAGGATTAATATTTCTCTGCTAGTGGTAAGTAGGTTACTTCATATATGAGATTCAAAGGGTAATAACTAGTTCAGAATCATATTAACATTTAGGAATACAATAGATATTCTCCAAACATAAGTGACTCCTATATGAAATTTTATAGGAGGAGGCTGGACAATAAGGCATTGCATACAAAAAAAAATTAAGAAGCTAAAATATTCCAAGTTTTAACCTAGTTTAACCTATTACTATTTATAAAGTACTAGGCCAATATACTTAATGTATAAAGAAAATAAACGCATTAATCTAATTACTCCTAGTTTTTATTAAAAGTAAATATTCACAGAAAACACACATTTTTTGTTTACAGTGGTCCCTCATTATTTGTGGGAGTTATGTTCCCGAACTTAATGCGAATAGTGAAACAGCGAATACTGAAACCAACTGTATATGAAAAGGGGAGGGTTACGTCCCACATTAAAAAATTCTAACACTAATGACAGCTATACTGTATACTTGTAATACAGTATATATATTTACGTACTACAGAATTACATACAAATTTTTGTTTATTTATGTTTTGCTTCAATCCAAAAACGTAATCATAAACAAATTTGAACGTCAAATAATTTTCAATACAATTCTCGACATTTCAGTACCACTATGGCATCCCCTTTACGAGCCCTGTACTAAATACAAATAACATCACAACTACATATATGATTTCAACAATTCCAAAACAACAAACAATAACACAGTTACAAATAAAATAAATATAACTACAAAATAAAAACATTATAATGTACACAAAAACATGTAGTACACATAAATTACAATATCTGTATGTTAGTTAATACAGACTGTGAAAGAGTGAGGCTACCAACAATGCGAATCACAGAAGTAATTATCAACTATCCAGTAAGAAAATTTAAAGTATCCAGTTTTAAATTAATAAACTGTCTTGTGATATATTGTGGCCATTATAAAATATTCCTTGCACACAAATGAGCTTTCAGCTCTATTTCTCATATCGCACCATACCTGTAACAGTCTTCACTAGGACCTCTTCTTCACCCCCATCTTCATCAGTGTAACTGCCTTTGTAAACACGACCAAAGGTTCCTTCTAAAAGTACACTTCTTAATCGCACTCGACACCTGAGAAACAAATATTTATTTTTCTCAATTTGTAAAACTACTTAATTTGAAATAAAATTAAGAAACTGAATTTGTTACAACAAAGAGTAACTTGCACTTTTTTCAAGAAACTACCGCATTAGTCAAAATAAACAGTACAAACAGTTGTAAGATTTTATTTTATTTCATTTACATAGTTTCAGGAACACATACAAATAAAGAAAAGCTAAATCAGACTCGGGTATAAACATGTTCTATATGACCTCCGTTCAATTTGAGGCAACACTTGTGCCATTCTTGAAGGTTTTGCATCATTTTGAAGAGGAGTTTGTTTCATGCTCGCTACACGATGGTTATTTTTTCCTGTAGTTGGACGATGGCTGGTTGGCGGGTCATCATAGAAAATCTTCTGCTTCATCATTCCCTAGACGTAGGCGTCAGGTGGTGTAAGATCAGGGAAGTGGGCTGGGTAGGGAAAGTTTGTTCTAAGGGAGATGAGACAGTTGCCAAAAATTTCTTGAAATAAAGGAATGTTGTCTAAGGCAGAGACTTACTTGCTTAAGGCTGCGCTATCTTGTTGGAACTATTGTAAAGAAAAACGTAGATTTCAAGCACACAAAAAATCTCCTGAGGTCTCCTACAAAACAACCAATGACTCTATATCTGAGATAAGGCAACTGCTGCTGATTCAGTTTCAATACTGTTTATTTTGGTACATACAGTAAAAAAAATTATCATGTTAAACAATAATAATAAGACTCTGAAGTTTATTTTGTATCTGAAATACCTCTGAATTGTTAGCTGAGCGATTCTATGTTGCAAATCATTACTGCGATCACAATGATCTAGCCTGGTGTAGCTAGGCCGACGAGTGGTTAGGGGTGCAGTCATACTGCAACTCACAACAGGAGCAGGAGTAAGACCTTGAGCACTGCTGCTTGATCCATTGCGGCATTCTCTGCAAGCAAATCGATCCTCATATTTTTGGCACACAGACAAATTACATTACATGTTAGTGACAGAAATCTACTTACTGCAACATATCTCCATGACGTCTGCTTTTACTGTTGCGCAGGTAACAAGCAAGAAGACCTATTGCTAACACGGTAACAAAAGCACAAGCACAGCTGACAGCTATATATAATGCTGAAGTCGCTTCAGCTGGTGAACCTGCTACCAGGACTTCGTTTTGAAGAGTTCCACTCTCTCCAAACACTGATGTATCTATTAACACAAAATAACATGGCATGCAATTTAACTTGTAAATGTGAATAATTATTAAGAGTTGTGAAATGTTTGATTTTAATTATGTTAAAAGTATTATGAATTTTATAAACTGTAAGCTATGCTTTAATATTAGATTATTAATTTTTTAGCTCTTGAAAAGGATTTTCAAATAGAAAATAAAAAAGTAGAGTATTTGTAACACAAAACATGAATTGGTCTGTGATCTGTCATTAACCTAAACATAGAATATTTCGGTTATAGCCATTATAAATTAGAAACATTTGGTAGTTATCAGCTAGTCTGACATCGATTTTGCCAAAAAAATTTTACCTGGTGTAGAAAACAATAGAAAATATAAAACTTGGTGCTGACAGCTAAAAATTAAAAACTTTGAAAAAATACACATTTAACCTCACTCGCAACATTAATGGAACTTTATAAAACCAAAGTCAATTTACATAACACAGTTCTACTCTATACAATATTAAAATAACATTGTTAAATAATTTTTGCAAAATTCGTACATTTTTCAAAAATTAGCTAATCTGTTAGGTCACAATGGTTAGTGCCATACATACAGTTACATAAAGAACACATTGACCTTTGGTACCACATAGATAAGAAAGATATTAAAATTTTAAAATTGCACAATGTGTACCAAAACCAGGAGCTTGGAGTTGTCGAGTACAGTAGAGTCTCGATAATTCGAAGTAGATAGGACCGAGACCCACTCGGATTATATAGAAGTAAGTTCCTGTGTATTAGAAAAAAATAGGAGTTTTAATAAACACTAACAATATAATTAAAAATGCACTAAATAAATTTATAAAACTTTATATGAACATTTCTTGGAAGCCAGACCCATTTCCTGTGCATACCATACTGATATAAACATATCTTGGAAGCCAGAATCATTTTCTTTGGATACCGTATTGATATTAACATCTCTTGGAAGCCAGACTTATTTCCTTTGCATATCATATGGCTATAAACATTTCTTGAAAGCCCAACTCATTTCCTTTGCATACCGTACTGATATAAACATTTCTTGAAAGCCCAACTCATTTCCTTTGCATACCGTATGTATATAAACATTTCTTGAAAGCCCAACTCATTTCCTTTGCATACCATACTGATTAAACATTTCTTGGAAGCCCGACTCATTTCCTTTGCATACCGTATGTATATAAACATTTCTTGGAAGCCCGACTCATTTCCTCTGCATACCGTATTGATATAAATATTCTATGGAAGCCCGACTCTTCATTTTCTTGCAAATAGATAAAAATGGTCAAATACAAATAGGGTCAAATATAACGAAGGTCGGATTTATTGGGACTCAGATATTCGAGACTCTACTGTACTTGTATATCCCTCCCAGGAAACTGGAGCCTGCAACTATGAACCTTTTCTTTTATTAAAAGTCTCCAACCAAGAATACACATCTGACAATTACCGCTGATGCTAAAGAGTAATGATTAAAGTGTATTATTTAAACAACACGTATCTAAGCTTCATAAAACTATAATTTATAAACTTTTTGTTTAAAACATATTCTTAACCCTAAAAATTCAGAAAAATATTTCAAAAGTGAAGTAATATATTTGCAAATACTTACAAGGCAATCCTTTGAGGCATATTTTTTTTCTTTTGAAGTTGAGTTTTGTTACATTCTGGGTGACTCTGTTAAGTGTGATATTAATTTTGATGTCTACATCAACTTCAGCATTCACGGCGCCCGTACAAAGTAGCTCAATTCCAAAAGTTTGTACAGTTGTAGGAACATTACCATGTTCAGAAATATTCAAGTGTGGAGATGCCAAGGCTTCTGGATTAGAAACCGTTACGGAGATAGCATACGGTAACTGCAAACATAGAGATATGGTTAGACTGATTTTAGAAACATTTACATATCCCTATTGGAATGAGATTTATTCCTAGTACAATATACCTCAGTACTGTTAGTTTGAATTGTAGGGACTTGACATACTTCATCTTTAAATAACAAAAGCCAATGTCTCGTCAACAAAATCATTATTTTTGTTAGGTTCATTTTATTCATAATTTTCTTCCAACTTCACATTTTTCAAACTTTCCTATTCTGTCACTCCTGTATCCTATCAATATATTACACTCTTTAAAATTTTACTGTCTGAGAAAGGAATCTGTCATCTCAATTTCCTAGCCAACGTCCATTCCTTTCTTGTCCAGATTCCATTTTAAATTTTGTTCAATATTATTATTAATTTTTTTGTTAATGGTTTGCCTGAAATTCTTTTTAAACCTGCTTTAAGAAAAGACTTTTGCTAAAAGTCTCCAAAAGAAATAAATATGTGACAAACATATTTGCAACACAAAACATGTACCTCCAAAGGAGAAAGTATTTATTTTATAAAGATCGGCTTGCGTTACCACTGGCTTACATCAGAGCTTTAAATAAAACCAACAATTTTACTCTAAAGAAGCAGGTAATGTTCAATTTGTTGACAAAAGGAGTCTTATAAACAGTTATGGGAAACAAATTTTAAAAAATTAGATCAAATCTATTTTTCCCAGGTCTCTATATGTCCAAAATTCAACAATTTGTTTGTTCCAAGAACTCTTTGTTTAACAGGCAGAGTTCAAGTGGACACCTATCTATCAACTGCCAAAGCTATTGTTAATTATGATAATTGCATGCATACATTATTTCTTTAATAGAATGTAACAAAGTCCAGGAAGGAATTATACTGTACTATTTACATTAAAATTACTTTTCCCACTTAAATGACAGTGATAGCAATGAGAACTTTATTATTTTGCTTTAATATTGTAATGGAAAAATACAGATGAAATGTTTTTTAATTACTTCACATACAATTTAAAATAAAGTCTAAAATTAACTTTCTCTCAAATTCCTTTGCCTTGTCTTTCTTTCAACAACCTTCTTCCTTTAGGTTAATCGAAAATGAGGTTAAAAATTAAATTTTTCTAAAACTTCTTTACCTTGTTATCCTTTCATTTCAACTACCCTCTCACTTTATGTTAGTGGGAAATGAGCTTTAAAATTAACTTTCTCTTTTCCTTTACCTTACATTTCTTCCAACAACACTCTTACTTCAGGTTAATGGAAAGAGATGGTTTAATAACTTTTCCTTGAATACCTTTTCTCTTTGTCAACCACCCTATTTCATTATGTTAAAAAAAATTAGGTTTAAAATTAACTCTTCCTAAAATTCTTTTACATTGTTTTTACTTCAACCGCCCTCTCACTTTACGTTAATGCAAAATGAGGTTTAAAATTAACTTTCTCTTGAATTCCTTTACCTTAATTTTTTAATCGCCCTCTCACTTTATTTTAATGTAGAATTCCTTTACATTGTTTTTCTTCAATTACCCTCTCACTTTATGTTATTGGAAAATGAGTTTTAAAATTAATTTATTCTGAAACCCCTTTACCTTTTTTTTTAATTGCCCTTTTTTGCTCCCCTTTACTTTACTATTATCTAGGTGGATTTATGGGTGAAGATTTATCTGGTCCCCCATATTTAATATGAGACAATTTTCTTTAGAATCATGCTATTGTTTTTTTTTAACCTGGCCAGTAAAATGCTATTACATTTTACTCTCAATATCATACATTCTTGACTTCTCCATCAGAAGTGTACGACTTTCTACAAATTTTTTTAAGATGTCTGTATTCAACTTCGGGTTGATAATTTTATTTTTACAATTTTTCAAAACTTAGGTCTAGCCCACTATTGCGAGATGAGTGAAAGTATTGTAGTGTATAGAGACAATGACCCTCTTTGCAAGATGTGCATCAATGTTGAAAAAAGCCAACACAGTTATGTAACAATAAAAATATTGGCAAAAAACCAAATACCACTAAAATAACTTGTAACACTCTTAAAAATAAGGTGTTCCATATAAATTCATTTATATATTTAATTTTTATTTAATAATTATATCTTCCCAATATAAAAGAAAATTTTTGTTTTATTCGAGCTCATTGTGAAGCTAGCATAGATAGTAGCACCCCTAGCGGGTAAAAATGTAAAATATCGTACGAGTTGGTAGCTTATCTTAAAAAACTGACATCACTCGATGTGACGTAAGCATGGTCTGATATCGCCTGATCTGGCGGACCAATCAAAATATTCAAAATAATAACCAAGGGTGGGATTTCCGTTGGCGTGCCCCTTCAGAAGACCCACTCATCCAGAGGTTCTTGAACAGAACAGACGTAATGGCATTTTCGGACATAATTTAGAAATTTGTAAGCTTCCAGTATTCCAATTTTTAAGATGTCAAGGCCGGTACCAAATTTTATTAACGAGCTAAAGAAGAAGTCAGAAGCGATTATTTATGTATTTCAAATGAGTAAAAGTTAATATCATTTTTGTTCAAGTGAGCTGATTTGCAAGAGCGATGTGTTAAGTGTTTAGTGATTCCAAAAGCCATGGGCAATGTTTAATATGTTTTAAAGTGTTTTATAAGTGATGTGCACAATCAGGTACGTTTTAGATAATAATAAAGAAAATGTATTTTAATGTTAACTAAGTTGAATTTTAAATGATAAACGGTTAACACATGAACGGTAGAAATTGTCCTTTGAATAAAAATTCAAAATTAATTTGGAAAAACTTAAGTTACTATCTTGTCGATATAAATATAATTTTAAAGGTTAATAAGTAATTAATATGTATGGAATAACTAGCAGTAATTGAAAGGAATAACTAGCAGTAATTGAAAGTAAATTACTCGACACATTGCTGTCTTTTGTTCTTTTGTAATTTGTCACTGATTAATAAATTGTATGACTTTGTAATTTAAAAATTTAAATTCTTATTTCCCAAGTAACCTAGTCCGTTACAAACTAAAAATACAACTAAGAATAAACCCTTATGTATATTTCTATCACCATGTCATCAGAGGGTCCTATTACAATACAGAATTCAATAATTTACAAACTAGGCTGACCAGTGGTTAATAAATTACAATTCTATATTGTAATTTTGTATTAGGACCCTCTGATGATGACAACATGGTCATTGCAATGTACATAAGGATTAAATTTTAGGTAACTTCTAATATTAGTTGTTTTTCGTTATTTTCGTGGCATTGGAATTTATGCCAATATTTCTATTGTATCATATTGCACCACTGTGCTTTTGGTATTGTATACAGATATGTATAATACATTTCACTCTTTAGTGTTCGTCTAGTTACTATTTCAACAAAACAGCGTTTAAAATTTAATTTTCCTACGATACATATTTGAAAATATAATTCTGATAGGTCTAAAAATTCAAGAGTAAAGAAACCAACAATAAACCTTATAATTCCAAAAACAAATTACGCAAAAATTGTAAGAAAATATACTGTCTATAATCTGTAGAAAGCTTACCTGTCGTCCAGCTAGGCTTTGCCATGTAAAGTGTAGGCTGCCCAAGTTGGCAGGAACTGGCACCACAAAGTTTAGGGCGTACTCATTGATAACCCCATCCCGAACATAAAACAATTCCGCAGATAAACCTGCAACAAAGTAAACATTTCTTAGTAATAATATAATTGAACATATTATTTAAAGTTGTCGTCAGGTTTCGAGTTACTATAATCTATTTATTTGAAAAACGGAAGGTTTTTCAGTTGAAACTTATCAAACGTGTCATGTCATTTAGTTTGTTAACTGAGGCAACACAACCATAAGATGAATGGAAAGCAGTGGGTACGACAGTTTATTCTCTTGTACATCTATATTAAAATGTTAATCACCTTCTGACCTTCCACAAAATAAATTTTTATTTCCAGGTGTCATCTACAGTTATGAACTTTTACTCACAGCCCTTTCAATACATCATCCCCGAGACGGCTATGCTTGCCATGTTTCAAATTCACGAAACTGTTCATTCATGGTCTGTTCATGGCTTTCTATCATTTGCATTTGAGTGATCTATTAGGCTGAAAACAAAGTGGAACAAAAATACTAGTAGAGAACAAGGCATGAAAATAATTGAAAAAATTATAGCAGAGACAATTAAAACAGTGAAATGAAAATACCAGAGCAGGGCGATTAAAAAATTGAATCCAAAATACTAGTAGAGATTAAAGCTATGAAAATAAAGTGGAATGAAAATACTGGTAGAGACCAAGACGATGGAAACATAATTGAATGGAAAGTACAAGTAGAAAGCAAGGTGATGAAAATACTAGTTAGGAGAGAGATGATGAAAACAGTAAAATGAAAATACTGGTAGAGACCAAGACGATGGAAACATAATTGAATGGAAAGTACAAGTAGAAAGCAAGGTGATGAAAATACTAGTTAGGAGAGAGATGATGAAAACAGTAAAATGAAAATACTGGTAGAGACCAAGATGATGGAAACATAATTGAATGGAAAGTACAAGTAGAAAGCAAGGTGATGAAAATACAAGTTAGGAGAGAGGTGATGAAAACAGTAAAATGAAAATACTGGTAGCAAGCCAATGAAGAAAATGAATGAAGCCGATAAATTGAAAATTCACTAGTAGAAAAGCAAAGTGATGTAAATACTAGTGGATAGCAAGGCAATTAAAACTTGGTGCAATCTAAAATCCTACTAGAGAGCAAGGTGATGAAAATTAAAAGATATTATTACTCGTATATCTTTTATCCCCTGAAAATTTAATTCATTGTTTGATGGTGATCAAGAACAAAATTGTTACATTTAGAGAATTAAACTTAATTGTCTAAGCAATTTAGACTTTAATCTTAAAAAATGAGGATATTTGTAACAAGTTACAAATAGCTAGTCTCGTTATGAAATAAACAGTATATAAGCTAGATAATTAATCAGGGTGAATTTTAATACAATGAAATATTTTATCTAAGCAACCAGGCAGTTAATTTTATGGTTTTTTTGTAGACCAAAGCAATTTATTATAATGAAGACATAGGAGCTATGTAATTAATGAGCTACTTACTGATAAGATAAAAAGGTTAACAAACCTTTTTCTCAATAATAATTTTAAGCATTCATTATTTTTTTAAATTTTTCTAAACATTTGCCTGCACTTGATTAAATGTTTTTGGAATACTTCGTCAAATCTGAATAAGTTACATGTTGCTTGAAAGTACATCATAAACAAGTAAAAAATTATTTTAAATGTTGAAAAACCATAAATACTATTTAGAACTTACATTGGTTATTGTCACACAAGAACAAGAAATATAAACAACAAAATTTAAACTCAATTCCTACTTACATCAACAAAGAAAATTTTTATTTGAGTTACTATTTACTAAATAATTACAAAATATAAACAAAGTAACATAACCTATGCGTTAAAACAGCTGTTCTACCACATAACCTGTAACATATAAATCAGCTGTTTTATGAAATCATAAGTTAGCATTTATTTTAAGCCAAATTGGACAAAATAAAACTAAGTTCCATTCTTTGCCCCTTTTGTGAGAAGTTTTTCTCCCACATAAAAACCTAAAATTAATTAATTCAATTTAACTAATTAATTAATATTTTTTTAAAAATCTGTATTAACATAAAGTGTCATCCACTACCAGTTTAAATCTCACTTTTAAAACAAACTCCTTTATAATATAAATTAAATCATTAGGAATTACTCCATTGTGTTACACTACATTAATACATAGGTATAATATATAATTATACTCACATACACGAAATACCCGGAAAAGTTAGGTTTGATTATAAAAACAAAAGAAATTTCTAAGTAAACTAACCAATTCCCGAATTGAGTCTCTATTTTCCTTAGTGAGTGATACCGAGTTGGAGAACTAATTTCTTTTCTAACCAAACCTACTTTTCCTACTATATTACTATACAGCTACATTAGATGCAAGGTATCAGGTTAAGTTAGGTTTCCTTACTCAGGACATTTCCTAAGTAAACTAACCAATTCCCGAATTGAGTCTCTATTTTCCTTAGTGAGTGATACCGAGTTGGAGAACTAATTTCTTTTCTAACCAAACCTACTTTTCCTACTATATTACTATACAGCTACATTAGTTGAAAGGTATCAGGTTAAGTTAGGTTTCCTTACTCAGGACATTTCCTAAGTAAACTAACCGATTCCCGAATTGAACTACTGGCCTCGACATGCTTCTGAGTGACTATCTGAAGTTGGTAAACTAAATTTTCTTTATTTCCAAACGAAACCTAACCTAACCAGATATTTTGTAAGTACGTTGTAATATACAGTAATTATGTGGTAATACAGTACATTACAGTGCTCCGTTGTTTTAAGAAACTTCGACTTTATATCTTTTCAAATGTGTTAGTAATAGAGGCTGGTTTTTTTATATCTACGCGACTAATTTTGGTTTGCGAAATTTAAAATTATTTTGGTAAGAAATTAATGTATTTTTACGTAACAATTGTATTTATTTTTAATAAAAGTGTTTGTTATGTATTACCAATATTTTTTGTAAATTAGTCACGAAGATAGAGCACATAATACAAGATAGGTCGAAGCGGTCTCGTTGGATTTATGTTACCTTTACGTCAGTTGTTCACAACTTGTGAGTCACGTGTGCACAGTCGGTTTAGCGTATCAGTTCCGAGGTATCACTGCACTCGGACAAGGAACGGGCCAAATCGTAAGACGATATCTGTAAACGGTGTAATTAATTTGAACGGACGCAAGAAAACGTTGCCATCTTGATAAGAAACAATGGACTCCAGAAAAGGCGAGACAGCGTATGCAAATAGCCGCGGACGACAGGGCTTAAATAAATAGCTCCACTGTTCCACGACGTCGGGGTTTCTTTTTAATTGGTATGCGACAAGTCTGTATAAAATAATAGCCTCTAAACATCGGTAGCTGGGGCGACGTCACGATCGCGGGCGAAGCTGGGAGCCACGACCGTCTTGCTACAAAACCCCGTAATGTGCACTTTAAGTGTAAGTGTATTACTAAAACGTCCCAATAAGCAGCCTTGGCAAAGAAGGCCTTATTATTTCTACCGTTCATTCACTTACTCGAATAATCATAGGTTTTCAAGTAGAATTCTCTGGCTAGAACAATAATTTGTATCTTCCCATAACAATACTTAATTATGAATACAGTAACACTGTTAATTAGAGATATCTTTCTTCAACTACAAACAATTAAACAGGATCATAACGCCATGATGGGCGGATAAAAAACTCGTACAAATAATTAAATAGGGAAATGAATATAACAATTAAATGGACAAATGGATATCTCCTTACAATTAAAACAAAAATGTGACGCTGTGGTGGGTAGGTAAAACCTAATACAAACAATTAAATTTAAAAAATGGATATCTCCTTACAATTGCAACAATTAAACCAAAATGTGACGCCATGGTGGGTAGATAAAACATAATACAAACAATTAAATTTAAAAAATGGATATCTCCTTACAATTACAACCATTAAACAAAAATGTGACGCCATGGTGGGTAGGTAAAACCTAATACAAACAATTAAATTTAAAAAAATGGATATCTCCTTACAATTAAACAAAAATGTAACACCTGGTGGGTAGGTAAAACCTAATACAAACAATTAAATTTAAAAAAATGGATATCTCCTTACAATTAAACAAAAATGTAACACCTGGTGGGTAGGTAAAACCTAATACAAACAATTAAATTTAAAAAAATGGATATCTCCTTACAATTAAACAAAAATGTAACACCTGGTGGGTAGGTAAAACCTAATATAAACAATTAAATTTAAAAAAATGGATATCTCCTTACAATTAAACAAAAATGTAACACCTGGTGGGTAGGTAAAACCTAATACAAACAATTAAATTTAAAAAAATGGATATCTCCTTACAATTACAACAATTAAACAAAAATGTGACGCCATGGTGGGTAGGTAAAACCTAATACAAACAATTAAATTTAAAAAAATGGATATCTCCTTACAATTAAACAAAAATGTAACACCTGGTGGGTAGGTAAAACCTAATACAAACAATTAAATTTAAAAAAATGGATATCTCCTTACAATTAAACAAAAATGTAACACCTGGTGGGTAGGTAAAACCTAATACAAACAATTAAATTTAAAAAAATGGATATCTCCTTACAATTAAACAAAAATGTAACACCTGGTGGGTAGGTAAAACCTAATACAAACAATTAAATTTAAAAAATGGATATCTCCTTACAATTACAACAATAAAACAAAAATGTGACGCCGTGATGAGTAGGTAAAACCTCATGCAAATAATTAAATGGACAAATGGATATCTCCTTACGATTAAAACAAAAATGTAACACCTGGTGGGTAGGTAAAACCTAATACAAACAATTAAATTTAAAAAATGGATATCTCCTTACAATTACAATAATTAAACAAAAATGTGACGCCGTGATGGGTAGGGAAAACCTCATGAAAACAATTAAATGGACAAATGGATATCTCCTTGTAATTAAAACAAAAATGTGACGCCATGGTGGGTAGATAAAACATAATACAAACAATTAAATTTAAAAAATGGATATCTCCTTACAATTACAACAATTAAACAAAAATGTGACACCTGATGGGTAGGTAAAACCTAATACAAACAATTAAATTTAAAAAATGGATATCTCCTTACAATTACAACAATTAAAGAAAAATGTGACGCCATGGTGGGTAGGTAAAACCTAATACAAACAATTAAATTTAAAAAATGGATATCTCCTTACAATTACAATAATTAAACAAAAATATGACGCCGTGATGGGTAGGGAAAACCTCATGAAAACAATTAAATGGACAAATGGATATCCCCTTGTAATTAAAACAAAAATGTGACGCCATGGTGGGTAGATAAAACAAAATACAAACAATTAAATTTAAAAAATGGATATCTCCTTACAATTACAACAATTAAACAAAAATGTGACGCCATGGTGGGTAGGTAAAACCTAATACAAACAATTAAATTAAAAAAATGGATATCTCCTTACAATTACAATAATTAAACAAAAATGTGACGCCGTGATGGGTAGGGAAAACCTTATGCAAACAATTAAATGGACAAATGGATATCTCCTTACAATTAAAACAAAAACGTGACACCGTATTGGGTGGGTAAAACCTAATACAAACAATTAAATTTAAAAATTGGTATCTCTTTACAATTACAACAATTAAATAAAAATGTTACACACAAATTTTTTTAATTGTAAAAAAATCAAGAGAAATTGTAAAAAGTTGTGAGAACCCATCTTGCCCACCAGAATACTGACCCTCCACTAGTTATTTAGGACACCCTTTGCTCTACATACTGTTGACCACTACCCAGTCTCACCGTGGACGAAATGGTGGCTCAGCAGCTCTCTGTCAAACGAGTGTTTGTAGTTTAATTGCCCCAGTATGTTCTGTTTAAACATTTTGAAAGAAGAAATTAATTTACAGAGCGGCTTGACGCTCTTGCCCTGTGATTGGCTCGCCAGAGGGCTTCACGCCCACCGACCAGCTCTCTACGAGCTTGTTAACGCGTTGGGATTTATGGCTGTGACTAACAAATCTAAACACGTTTTCATTATTGGTTGTGATCCGGCCGGAATGATATAATGCGGTAATAAATATACCAGAAAATCAATAGGCATTTCCAACTCGGTTTCCATGTATTGATAACACTGATTATTTGTAGGAATAGTTTGTTAATAAGGCGCGTATACTTTAATTAGGCCAGAGGAAATCATGCGTGAATTTACACCACGTCAAATCAGGTTTATACAAAATATTAAAACTTGAAGTTTACACTCGTGTTACAACTGTTATTATAACTTATTGAATTATATCAAACAAGTAATATAAACAAAAAGATGTTAAAGTCAATTCCTACTGAAGTCAACGACAACAAAATTTATTTTTACTTTTTATTAAATAATTACTATTAATATAAATAAAAAACCATATTACATGGTTTAAACATCTGTTCTACCACATAACCTGTAACAAAATCAGCTGTTTTATGAAATATTATCACTTATTTTAAGCCAAATAGGATGATATAACTATATTGCATATCTTGCCCCTTTTGTGTAGCTTTTCTCCCATATAAAACTAAAATTAATTCATTAAACTTAATTAATAAATTAATATTTTAAATAACTGTATTAACATTAATTATCATCCACTAAAAGTTTTTAAAAATTTATTTGAACTTGAGAGGATGAATAAAACGTATTTTATCAACGATTGAAAATTTGAACAAGATATAAAAGGAGAGTGTAAACTAACAGAAGGAACTGAATAGTGTCGATAAATAACTTATACAAGTCCAAGACATTCAACTTCTATCTACAATAAAGCTTACTGTTACATCTTTGCGTGCAAATGCAAGACAATACATACAAAACTGTCCATCTACAGTGTTTCTACAGCCCTTCAAAATATGTTCCAGAAGTCTCATTGTGGTCAAATATATCGCCTGTCTGTATGACAGTTAAGGTCCTAATTCACTTTCAGTTATATAAAAGCAAGGGGAAAAATATGCATTTGCGTACAAATCTCATCTCTACCCGAGATTGCATGGAGTAATGGATTTACTTCCCACCATAAACATAGATGAATCATCGCGAACGTTAACTATGCATTGCATTCCCAGTCTTCGCGCCAATATATCACGCTCTGGACGTGTTATGTATCCGGTAATTACCGCCTAACCAGACGTCATAGGTTTTAATATATTGCAATATAGCTATATTACACCACAGCTTATTACAATATAGCTATATTACCGCATAGCGTGGATTATTACAATATAGTTATATTTCAGCTGTACAGCTATTTTACAGTATTACAGTAGTTAGCTATGTTACAACTTAGCTGCCTACGTATTGCTATAATAGAACCATAGCTTCTTACAATATAGCTATATTACACCATAACTTATTACAGTAGTTAGCTAAATTACAGCGTATCTAACTACAGTATAGCTATAATACTGCACAGCTTATTACAATATAGCTATATCCCAGTTGTATAGCTATATTACGATAGTTAGCTATGTTAAAGCGTGCCTTATTACAGTATAGTTATGTTACAGCGTAGCTAACTACAGTAAATGTATTAAACAGCATAGATTATTACAGTAGTTAGCTCTATTACAGCGTATATTATTACAATGTAGCTGTTGTTTAGCTATATTACAGTAGTTAGCTAAGTTAAAGTGTAACTTATTACGGTATAGTTAGGCTATTACAGCGTACCTAACTCCAGTAAAAGTATATTACAGCATAGCTTATTACAGTAGTTAGCTATATAACAGCATAGCTTATTACAAAATAGCTATATGCCAGTTGGATAGCTATATTACAGTAGTTAGATAAGTTAAAGTGTAGCTTACAGTATGGTTATATTACAGCGTAGCTAATCACAGTAGTTGGCTATATAATAGCGTAGATTATTGCAATATAGCTATATTCCAGTTGTATAGTTATATTACAGTAGTTAGCTATGTTACAGCATAGCTTGAAATATACTGGTTCCCTATTCCGTGATTACTACAAGGACGTATCGTCGGGGTATATGCTAAGGGAGAACCAAGCAATTAAACGTAGACATAAGTAAAGAGGGTCGCATGCGGGAAATAGACTCACTCTCTATCGGGGGCATAAAGGCCTCCCCTCTTTCTACTCTTTACACCCACTGTGCCAATACGGCAATAAAACAAGAGAAAATTCAAGTGGCCAACTAGGGGGGACTATGATATAGCGTGGACGAGGTCGCTTGGCTGTCAACTAGTCTGACTACTTCCTCATACAACAAAGCGTGAGCAAGGATTGTGTGTGTAGGGTAGGACTGAGGTAGACATGAAATCTCCTGGTTGGCAAAAGTCCTTTAATTCCTTAAGAAAGATAAAAATTTATTGTCAATGTGATAAGGTAATACATAACGCAAAATCCTTTGGCGGGAACATAGTATCATGTATCCAGGGTCCAATGACTTACGTAGACTCACTCTCTACTGGACTCATAATGAGCTATCTACCATAATAAGGTAAAGGATAAGTAATTATGTAGGACTAATAAAAGTCTATGATTCCCTGTTACTGAGAATCGGAGACAATTATAGCATGCGTGAGCAGTGTCGCTTGTTGGAAGCAGGCCTGCTCTCTACCGGAGCCATACAGAATTGTCCAGCGTCTATCCAAATTAAAATATAGTGTCTTATTATAAGTTATATTGATTGTTATAATATACACGTGTTGTATAGAAACACATACCACTGTTTGTATTGAGGGGCCTAATTGGAACCCACCATTAGTTATATTGGACGACTCGAGCCACAGGATGAGAATGAGAACTCCTCATCTACACTGAACAAGTTATTACAATTAATGGCGACCTAACAGTGTACATACATACTGCAGCGTTAGCAACGAGTAGGTGTCTCAGAATGCTGATTGCCACAACTTGGTGTAAGCAACACCCACGGCCACACACACGCGCGCGCTTATTTGCACTCCACTGATTTGCTAAACAATAAATCTAGAACAATACTTAGTCCTGTCTGATTACGAAAGGTTTGCGTAGAGATTGCAAAGCTAGCGAGAGTATAGGTTAGGTGCAACTACGACAGAGCAGCTTGCTTTAAACACAAGCCCACACGTTGATATTGAAATGACAATGAGTTTCATCAACTACAAACAATTATAAGTGTTTTTGTTACAGTTGTATAGTGATTTTATAGTTGTACTAACAAACAAGGAAGACAACTCAAACAACGTGTTATCTTGCTTCTATTAACAAACAAACCTATACGTAGTAGTTACATTACCATTTATGTAAGGAGTAATATAGAGTAATGTAAGCGTTAGTTACTCCCAACATAGCCTCAATGACAAGGTTATTCAGGAGGATCCTCCTCCTTAACCCTAAGCAGAGGATATCCTAGTCCTCTAGGTGCCTGCAGGATCTATCTAGTAGTTACATTACCATTTATGTAAGGAGTAATATAGAGTAATGTAAGCGTTAGTTACTCCCAACATAGCCTCAATGACAAGGTTATTCAGGAGGATCCTCCTCCTTAACCCTAAGCAGAGGATATCCTAGTCCTCTAGGTGCCTGCAGGATCTATCTAGTAGTTACATTACCATTTATGTATGGAATAATATAGAGTAACGTAAGCGATAGTTACTCCCAACATTGCCTAAATGACATGGTTATTGAGGAGGATCCTCCTACTTAACCCTAAGCAGAGGATATCCTATTCCTCTAGGTGCCTGCAGGATCTATCTAGTAGTTACATTACCATTTATGTATGGAGTAATATAGAGTAACGTAAGCGATAGTTACTCCCAACATAGCCTAAATGACATGGTTATTGAGGAGGATCCTCCTACTTAACCCTAAGCAGAGGATATCCTAGTCCTCTAGGTGCCTGCAGGATCTATCTAGTAGTTACATTACCATTTATGTATGGAGTAATATAGAGTAACGTAAGCGATAGTTACTCCCAACATAGCCTCAATGACAAGGTTATTGAGGAGGATCCTCCTCCTTAACATTAAGCAGAGGATATCCTAGTCCTCTAGGTGCCTGCAGGATCTATCTAGTAGTTACATTGCCATTTATGTATGGAGTAATATAGAGTAACGTAAGCGATAGTTACTCCCAACATAGCCTAAATGACATGGTTATTGAGGAGGATCCTCCTACTTAACCCTAAGCAGAGGATATCCTAGTCCTCTAGGTGCCTGCAGGTTCTATCTAGTAGTTACATTACCATTTATGTATGGAGTAATATAGAGTAACGTAAGCGATAGTTACTCCCAACATAGTCTCAATGACAAGGTTATTGAGGAGGATCCTCCTCCTTATCCCTAAGCAGAGGATATACTAGTCCCCTAGGTGACTGCCATGATATATCTAGTATTTCTTCCTTGTCATGCTTGTTCACTCGTAGCTCGACATTAAAGTACTGTTACATATTATTATCTTCTTATTTTCCATGAAAGGAGTATATTAGCTTGGTATAGTAAGCCTACAGTCCAGCTAACCGTGTACTTGCTCCCCCCGCTTTCTCGTGTAGCCTAGTACCACCTCTGAAAACATCATATATTCTCAGCATTACACTTTTGCTCTTACTTGCGACCAGACATTTTGTTAACTAAAAGTTGTTAAATTGTTCACTTACACTTGGAGGAAACGTTTTCGTCTTACGACTTCTTCAGCCTTGTATTTTTGCCGCTAGAAATGCTCCAGTTGTGCTTCCTCGGTACCATTATTTTGAAAGTTAGAAGTGATGTGATCGAAGAGTATGTGTGATCTGTGTCGTGTTTGTTCATTTAAGATGTCATTTTTATGTGTGTTGCTATGTCTATATATTTCATACTGTTCTAGAGTGTTTAATTTATGGCCTTTGTTGCATATATGGAGGATGCTCATGTTATTTTCCATACTTTTGCATGAGTGTTTAGTGTCCATGAGGTGATTTGAGAAGGTGGATTCAATAGTAGTGTGTAGTGCGCTTTTGTGTTCTTTATATCTTTCGGCGAAAGATCTGCCTGTTTGTCCAATATAGAACTTATTGCAGTTGTATTTTCGTTTTTATACTCCTGGGTTATTGTATGTGTTGGTATTGTTATTAATGCTGTGTCTGATAGACGTTTGGCTTTTATTTATTGTTCTGTAAGCTACATCGTATCCTGTTTTTTTGAATTGGTGTGCTATTTTATTTGTGAGTTTGTTTATGTATGTGAGGGTGATGAATTTGTTTGTGTTCGTGTTTTAGTTGTTTGTGTTGTTGTTACTGTTCTTGTTGAGTATTTTTCTGTGTAGTTTGTCTATTAAATAATTGTCATATCCATTATGTGAGCTAAATATTTGATTGTGTTTAGTTCCTCTGTGTAGTTAGTTGTGGACATTTGTATTTTATTTAGTCTGTGTAGTAAATGTTTGAGTGCTGCGTGTTTATGTTGTATTGGGTGGTTCGATGAATTGTGTTTTTGTGTGTCTGTCATAGTTGGCTTGCGGTATATGTTGAATTCATGTTTGTTTTGATTTTTGTTATGGTGATGTTTCCTCCAATGTAATTTAACAATTTAACAACTTTTAGTTAACAAAATGTCTGGTCGCAAGTAATAGCAAAAGTGTAATAAGTAATAACAACCACCTCGTCATGAACAGCAACAAGATTTCGATATTCTCAGCATGTTACATCAACAGCTTCTCCATCCGATCTGCCTACACATACTATAAGACTGCTTCGCCAGCACTCGTTTAAAATTTTAATTTTTTATATATATGTTAATTTATAAGATTTAAAAACATCTAATAATTGATATGATTATGGAATGGCTGTTTTCTCGTAAGAAGTTATACTAATTATAGAACAGGCATAGTCTCTGAAATTAAACTTTCTCTGTGCATTTCATATGGAACGCGTATAATTTCCACGCAAATTTTAGCCTTTAAAATCAACATTTTGCGAAATATTTTCTTAGTGTCCGTCCATGTTATAAACGAAATGCCCTGAAAATTTCAAGTCTCTACTCTTTATAGTTTCGACTCTACGTTGGTTGTCAGTGAATTAGTCAGGACGATTCTTATATATATATATATATATATATATATATAATGTGTGTGTGTGTATAATAACAAGCCAACATTATATATATATGGTTTGTTATTTCATACCGAAGCTAATTTATCATTGTATTTAACAAATATCGACTACCTCATGCAAGTCCATGTTTTGACAATCCTTATCCATGTTTGTAGGAAAGTACTTATACTGACACCACATCATCTCGCCTACTGCGATCTTTCAAGGAAAAGTGGACGGTTAAATGGTCCCGACTATGCAAGGAGAGTTCACCCTGATTCCTACACTCGCTTTAGGGATACTAACCGCAAACGCATGTGAGTCGGAGGACTCTGGGTGGGTACTGGGTTTCCAGTCCCGAGAGCAAAACAAAAATTCATCACTATGATACCATCGAGCCTGACCATTCAAGAAAGTAAACGAGTCGCAGCTTCTAAGGAAGAATGAAGCAGATAGAAAACGGGATAAACAAAGCAGAGACATAATTTGGACTTGGTTGAAATAGCGTGGTTCTCATCCCGCATTTATTTTCATTGCCAACGGCGTACAACTCAAAGTGGCGTCTGGCATTCATCCCTTCATATTTTATAAACGGCCCCAAAAAAGAAAACCATATTGCGGTAATTCTTAAACAATTAGTCTGTAAAGATAATTACTTTTTAAGGTTATGTTTTTATGATGATAATTAATATAAGCATTAACAATATTATTAAGGCTGCGTGGTCAATTGGAAGAGCCACTACGAAACTAAAGGTTTTGGATTCGACTCCCGGTAGCGCCAAATAATTTATGTGTGCCAACTTAATTTTCTGGTCAACTCATTCCCTGGCAATGAGTATCAATGGGCGGTTAGTGAGTAGTGATGGTCACATCAGCTTCCGTGAATGGCGTGTGGTTCCAGTAAAGCGGCACCACTCTCCTACACCAAGCCCCAAGTCTAAATAGAGTGATTGTTATACTAACAACAATTTACTGTTTGCGACTTTTGAAACCTATCATCTTGTTCAGAATGAATTTTTAGTAAATGTATATGAAAATGAATAAATCAATATATACGCATCTTAGTCATATATTGTTACGATGGCCATATTTTTACTCAAAATCGGGACTTACTTTTGGATGTAGCAGAATATAAGAAACACTTGGACTCTCAAAACTTTAAGACCAATAGATTTATTAGAATTTTATTATAATCATATATTACATTTTTAACTTCGCAAAACTGTTTTCTTGTATTCACTTATCACTTACACTTTAATGTACTTAAACAAGAATCTTACTTGGTATATTTACGAGTTGACTTTCGAGAACTATAATTACTTGCATGAGAATTACGAGAGTTTTGAAGCTTATTTAGAGACTGGATTATATATTATATATATAATGTTAGAGACTGGATTATATATTATAAATATAATGTTAGAGACTGGATTATATATTATAAATATAATGTTAGAGACTGGATTATATATTATAAATATAATGTTAGAGACTGGATTATATATTATAAATATAATGTTAGAGACTGGATTATATATTATAAATATAATGTTAGAGACTGGATAATATATTATAAATATAATGTTAGAGACCGGATTATATATTATAAATATAATGTTAGAGACTGGATTATATATTATAAATATAATGTTAGAGACCGGATTATATATTATAAATATAATGTTAGAGACTGGATTATATATTATAAATATAATGTTAGAGACCGGATTATATATTATAAATATAATGTTAGAGACTGGATTATATATTATAAATATAATGTTAGAGACTGGATTATATATTATAAATATAATGTTAGAGACTGGATTATATATTATAAATATAATGTTAGAGACTGGATTATATATTATAAATATAATGTTAGAGACTGGATTATATATTATAAATATAATGTTAGAGACTGGATTATATAGGCCTATTATAAATATAATGTTAGAGACTGGATTATATATTATAAATATAATGTTAGAGACTGGATTATATATTATAAATATAATGTTAGAGACTGGATAATATATTATAAATATAATGTTAGAGACCGGATTATATATTATAAATATAATGTTAGAGACTGGATTATATATTATAAATATAATGTTAGAGACTGGATTATATATTATAAATATAATGTTAGAGACTGGATTATATATTATAAATATAATGTTAGAGACTGGATTATATATTATAAATATAATGTTAGAGATTGGATTATATATTATAAATATAATGTTAGAGACTGGATTATATAGGTCTATTATAAATATAATGTTAGAGTCTGGATTATATATTATAAATATAATGTTAGAGACTGGATTATATATTATAAATATAATGTTAGAGACTGGATTATAAATATTATAATATTAAATACTATGTTATAATATAAACATACTTAAATATTTCTGTTTCTCAACGAAATTTTTAAGACTTGAAAATAATGTGTTTAGGCTTACTTATTTATACAAATTTTAAATTTGCCAAAGAGCAAATAAATAACAATTAACTGTTGCCAACCCCAGCGCGGCTAGATAAATAAATTGTACGTGTGACATGTGCGATGCATTCAACGAATGTTACAAATATATTCTGTAAAAAATGCGGTTGAAAATTCGGGACAAATGTTTTATTTTACGAGTCTCCGGGACGCAACTTTAAGAATCTGGACTACATACGGGACGCATGGTCACCGTATGTATTGGGCCTACTTGTTGATCTTGGCGTTCAAATTATTTACCTTTATGAAAACCATTTCATTCTCTTCTAACAATTATACAGAACTCAATAGAAAAAACATTTAAAATAGAATTTCGTAATCACAAAAAAAGGTGTAGGTGGGAAGCCATAAAACTGTCCGAGTTCTCTAAAGCAGCCTTTTGGGTTGGGGTTTACACAAAAGCCCCCTTTCTACCTGAGCTGTCACAGTGAAGAATCAATCATCTAGATAAAGGACTATGGCACTGTGAACGGAGCCAATTAGAAAGTCAGGTTTAGAGTTCATACGACAGGATCCACCTAGCAGATGCTTCTCCGACAGCTGTACCAACTTAACAGCTTCAACATTCCCTCGACAGACCCAACTCCAATCATGGTTTGGGTAAACATTACTAATCACATTAAAGCTTGCACAATTAATTTTGATAACAATCTATAAACTATTAATTTCGCTTAGCTTTCTCACCAACACACACACAAATCTATCCTAATGATTGTGTTGGTGTAACCTTTGACTTTAAATCAGTAATAACTTCCTAACGCAATTAAACAAGCCGTGCGTGTGCGTGCGGGAGGTGCTAGACCAAACAATACGTTATGGCCATTAACTGACTCAGCTTAAGGAATCCAAACGTTCGCGCGTGCATGCTTGTCGACGTGCGTGGGAGGTGCTAACAACAAAACCTTAGCGGGAATTATGTAGCCTTAAGGCCTTCCTTTCTTTAGCATACTTGACTAGCATAGCAGTCGTCTTTTTCAATTATTACTATTAGTTCTTGATCTTCCCATATATATATTTACTGTATATATCTTGTTCAAATTTCCAGTCATTAATTAAACACGTTTTATTCATCTACTCAAGTTCAAATACATTTTTTTAAACTTCTAGTGGATGACACTAGATGTTAATACTGTTTTTTAAATATTAATTAAATAATTTAATTTCATGAATTAATTTTAGTTTTATGTGGGAGAAAAACTTTTCACAATAAGGGAAGGTAAGCAATATAGCTATTACGTTCCATTTGGCTTAAAATAAGTGATAATAGGCCTTATATGATTTCATAAAAATGCTGAATTTTTTATAGGTTATGTGGTATTACAACTATTTTAATGCATATGCTATGTTACTTTATTACTACAATTGTAATTATTTAATAAAATGTATGTATTTTTTTCTTTCTTGACCTAAGTAGGAATCGTTTTAAAAAAATTTGTTGTTTATACAGTATTACTTGCTTATTATTAGAGCCTCGATTATGCGAGACAATAGGAATCCGAGATTACCTCGGATAATCGAAAGCTCGGATAACAAAAGGAATGAAATTGTAATAAAAAATCATCAAAAAAATCTACTTTATCATGAAACCAAAAAAGACGTACAAATTAAAATACAAAACTATAAAAGGCGTAGATAAATTGAAAAGTACTTTTATGTCGTTAATGTAAGAGCATGCAAGACAGTTAAAACGAATTCCGTACTGTATACTTATTTTGTTTACCTTGGCTAACCGGGAACTCGGTTATTCGGTTCTCGGATAATCGAGGCTTTAATGTACCAGACAAAATTTTCTGGTACCATATATATTTATATATCTTGTTCAAACTTTCATGGGTTAATTAAACACTTTTTATTCATCTACTCAAGTTCAAATACATTTTATAAACTTTTAGTGGATGCCACTTGCTGGTAATACAGTTTTTTCAAATATTAATTCGTGTATTAAAGTTAATGAATTATTTTAGTTTTTTTGTGAGAGAAAAACGTTTCACAAAAGGGAAGGTATAGTTATTACATTCCATTTGCCTCAAAATTAGTAATACTATGCCTGTATGATTTCATAAAACAGATATTTTTATGTTATAGGTTATGTGGTAGAATAGCTGTTTTGACCCAAAGGTTATGTTACTTTGTTTGTATTAATTTTAATCATTTAATAAAAAGTGACTAAAATAAATTGTTTTTTTTGACATGAGTAGGAATTGATTTTTTTTCAGTTACATTAAGCCTACTTGTTTTAAATATTAATTTATTGCTAAATCTAATTAATTAATTTCGCTTTCTATTTGGCACTTAATATTGTCATATATCGATACATATTTTTAATTGTAATTATTTAATAAAAAGTAACTAAAATCAGCTTTTTCAAGTTCTATTTTATATATTCATATCCTATATCCAGGACAGCGTTCCTAAGATATTAAAAGTTCTATTTTATATACATCTTATATCCAGGACAGTAGTTCCTGAAAATATAAAAGTTCTATTTTATATACATCTTATATCCAGGACAGTAGTTCCTGAAAATATAAAAGTTCTATTTTATATACATCTTATATCCAGGACAGTAGTTCCTGAAAATATAAAAGTTCTATTTTATATACATCTTATATCCAGGACAGTAGTTCCTGAAAATATAAAAGTTCTATTTTATATAGGCCTACATCTTATATCCAGGACAGTAGTTCCTGAAAATATAAAAGTTCTATTTTATATACATCTTATATCCAGGACAGTAGTTCCTGAAAATATAAAAGTTCTATTTTATATACATCTTATATCCAGGACAGTAGTTCCTGAAAATATAAAAGTTCTATTTTATATACATCTTATATCCAGGACAGTAGTTCCTGAAAATATAAAAGTTCTATTTTATATACATCTTATATCCAGGGCAGTAGTTCCTGAAAATATAAAAGTTCTATTTTATATACATCTTATATCCAGGACAGTAGTTCCTGAAAATATAAAAGTTCTATTTTATATACATCTTATATCCAGGGCAGTAGTTCCTGAAAATATAAAAGTTCTATTTTATATACATCTTATATCCAGGACAGTAGTTCCTGAAAATATAAAAGTTCTATTTTATATACATCTTATATCCAGGGCAGTAGTTCCTGAAAATATAAAAGTTCTATTTATCTTTCTATGTTTTATATCAGAGGACAGAGGTTCCGAAAGTAAATTGTAACCTATATTCATCAAAAAATCAAAATTTTTTGAATAAATAGTAAGGATTCGACAATTCTTCAAAGGGTTTCTTATTTTATCCCATTAAAAATAAGTGGTGGCGGCTTTAACCATAAAGATAACATCTATCAAGAACGACGTAGCACTCGACTCGCCAGTATTGCATCGAAAAACGAAAACATCACATATTTATGTCAGCGGTGGGATAACCATCGGTAACTTATAAATACTTTCTAAACAAGAAAAATGTTATTTTAAATGTCGCAAATAATAACCAGCTGTTAAAATCTAACTTTAGTTATTGATCACGTAAACATAGCCTAACTCCCTCATCAACTAATCCTTCAGAAACTGCTGCACTACGGTAATAATACACTACCATAGTGAGTTGATGAATGTAAGAATTGCCCACCACTGACGGCGGGTAAATGTTAGTTTTGGGTAAAAAGTGATAACGTATGATTTCATAAAACAGCTGATTTTAAGTTATAGGTAAAGTCATAGAACAGGTGTTTTAACGCATAGGTTATGTAACTATTTATATTAATCGTAATTATTTAATAAAAAGTAACTAAAATATTTCTTTGTTGACGTAAGTAAGAATTGACTTTTCCATTTTTAATACTTTTTACAAAATCTTTGTACTTGGGTATCTGTGCGCAGCCTGTGCGACACAGGGGATCCACAAACAATAAAACAAGTATATGTATAATAGTACAGCATAAACCACAGCCGGCTCCGTGGGGGTCACAGCATGACCGAAACGTGACATCGACTTTTATTTTTCGAGCTCGTTAAGACTGTCAGGAATATATTACCGCGGCCATGCAGTGTGGGATGCTGTGACAAAAACATTTCCAGAGCCTCGAAGGCCATGTGGTGTTCTGACGACTTGTAACCCGATCTGATGCAACATGAGATAGGCTTCGTGCTTTTTGTCCGCCATAAAATCGGTTAAGGGTAGGCTATAAAGCCAGCAAGCATCCTGGCATCTAGTTATCCGGTGTTTTATAACCTTGGCCTATCTCAGCATCTTCAACTCAAAAAAGCGAAATAATTTTATTAATTAAAGAGGGACTTCAAACTTTTTGTTTCCGATTACTTTTACTTCCCAGTCCTAATACTTGTGCATTTTTTTGGGTTTTCCAATGTGAACTGCTTACGGTAAAAATAAAACACCCGTGGAGAGGAAAAACTAATTTTAGGCTTGTCTAGCTTAAAGTTCACTTTTAAGGACCAATTACCTTTTAAGGATTTTTAAGACAACCAAAGAAAATGATAAAACTTTAATACAAAGACTTAATCAAGTACGATTTTTTAAGTGAAAACTTCTATAGCGACGCCTACAAAAACGAGCTGGATAGACATAAACACACAATTCCACGTCAGTATATTTTCCTCAGGTTACGTTATGAGTCACGTCTAAAGGGAATTAAATGATAAAATGATTTCATGCAACAGCTGATTTTGTGTTATAGGTTATGTTGTAGAACAGCTGTTTTACTCGTAGGTTATGTTACATTATTTATTGAACATTGTTAAGGAAAAAGTTATTATTAAATAGTTTGGATCAGTTAATAAATATATTAATTTATTTAAATTTCAATAAATCTCAAAACAAATAATTCAATATAACCTAATAAGTTATGTATTTATAAACCAATTTTTAGTTTAAAAACATTCTTAGGCGCGTCTGATAACAAATGATTAATTAAATTCTCATTAAGCAAAATTAAATGCTTTTCTTAATTTGAAAATTATGCAGGCGTGGATATAAAAGTTAAATTCTGACGGCACTCCCCCCGACCCCCTCAACCTAAGCTTTACCGATAGAGGCCTACTGGCTTTTATATCAACATATAAAGCCTAATATTTTGGCGACATCTAGACATTTTAAGCAAACGTTGACACTAAAATTATTAATTATAATTAGAATTGGTTCTAAATATGTTTGTAAATATTTAGTAGGAAATAATTCTTGGAAGTGTTGATAAGAAATATCTAGATAAACGTGCTAAAGACAAAAAAAGCGAGCTAACTGTCAGAAGAGCTACATCTGGTGCTTTGTACCCCAAAATTTGCCTCAGTAAGACAAGATCTAGGGAAGTAAACTTACCTATGCGTAAATAGAAATAGTTTTTAGTGCCCATGTCTAGGCCTAAACTAGTCTGACCTGAAGTATAAAAACAATATAAACAAAAAAAAACGTTCGAAGTCAACTCCTACTTAGGTCAACAAAGACAAAATTCATTTTAGTTACTTTTTATTAAATAATTACAATTAATATAAAGTAACATAGCCTATGCGTTAAAACAACTGTTCTACCTACCATATAACCTATAACATAAAATCAGCTCTTTTATGAAGTAATATGTTAATACTTGTTTCAAGTCAAATTGAACGAAATAAATATATTGCATACCTTCCCCCTATTATCTCCCTTATAAAACTATAATTAATTAATTAAATATAATGAATAAATTAATATTTGAAAAAACTATTCATCAAGTGTCTTTCAATACAAGTTTGAAAAAAGTATTTGAACTTGAGTGGATGAATCAAATTATTTTAATAACGATTGAAAATTTGAATAAGGTATGTATAAGCAGAGTGTGAATTGAAAGAATTGAATAAAGATAATTCGTTGGTGTATTCAATTGTTCGATTGCGTTTGATTAAAGAAATAACTTCCTGGTCTCCAAATATTTGTTAACTTATATCAATATAAAAAAACTTTAAATTTTAATATTTCGATAAACATGGGATTTTAATCTATAACAGCGATGCTTACTAACCTAAAAAGATTTTTTTACTTAACGTTCGTGGCCTAAATAATAAAAAGAACAAAAAAATAAGTCGGTTTACCAGATGATTCAAAGATATTAGAAGTAGTACAAAATTTATTGTATAAAAAGTACAAAATAACCTTAATTTATAGATCAGAAGTACTTTATACTATATACATCGTCACTTTACTGTATAGCCACTGACGAATAATAAGTGTATTTAATAAGCAGAAGATAAGGCGGGTCAAAGTGGTGATGGCGTGTTTATCTGTGACTGCAATTTCCCAGGCGGCCCAGCTGATTACATATTTATGGCGCGATACGACAACCGAAGCACATCGCCGGAAGTCGACAATCAAGCACCGGAACGTGATTTCGTTGACGACAGCCTGACATATTGCCTTCGTAAGTATGCCACTGTCATACTATCGAATGTTTGGCATTTCGGGCACCTCTTGACGATCCCACGACTAACTTCTGGCGCCTTACAACATGATGAACCGTTAGTCTATCGAAGGATTTTCTTAGGAGAACAGAAAATTAGCATATGCTATGTTTCAATACAATACTAGGAAATGTCTAATTTAAAATGTGTTTTTGTATTGTAGAATGATTAAGAATTTCGGTAATTTTTACCAAGAACTGAGAAAATTCATAATTTTTACGATCTTAAATATGTTTTTAAAATATATTCTAAAGAAAAAACATTTAATTAAGTCAGTTGCCATAAATAGTGGTTGAAATTTGAAACAAGTAATAGAACCTAAAACAACGCACCAACACAATAAACTGTATACAATAATGCATGTTTACACTTGTAGAAGTTCAACATAGACAAACTAGTAATACAAAAAAATAATAAGTCAAATCCTACTTAGCTCAACAAAAATAAGATTACTTTAGTTACTCTTTATTATATAATTACAATTAATATAAATAAAATAACATGACCTATACATTAAAATAGCTGTTTTACCACATAACCTAAAACATAAAATCAGCTGTTTTATGAAATCATGTTATCACTTATTTCAAGCCAAATAACGAAATAACTCTATTGCATACCTTGCCCCTTTCGTAATAAAACGTTTTTCTCTCATATAAAACTAGAATTAATTACTTAAATTTAACTAATATATGCAAAAACTGCATTACATCGATTGTCATCCATTGCAAGTTTAAAAAAATCTATTAGAACTTTAGTGGCCGAATAAAAAGCATTTTTTTAACGATTGAAATTTTGAACAAGATATGTGTAAGGAAGGTGTGAACTAATAGTAGAAATAGACCAAAAACTATATTTCAATATCTATAATTATAATGTTACTTTCATGACCCCAGACCCACTCATATTTCTGAGATGGACTTTGATTCTTATTGGAAAATTCTCGTCGTGCGTCTCTCCTTCCAAGACCATCTTAGATGAATCGTAGGTTTGAACTGGAGCTTGTTCTAAGAAGGGAAACACATGTTCATAGTGTTTTGCAGTGAAATAAGTTCACAGGTTAGGTTAGCTCCAAACAATTCGTGGCAAGATCCAAGCGTAGAAAACTGCGCGCTATTCAGCCGTTGCTGTGGGTTACGGAGTTTAATTTAAAAGTCAAAATATGCTTTGTATGCGTTTGGTTAGGGGAGGGGAGGCAGACAGGAGGAAGAAAGGACAAAAGCGAGGTGTCGTGTGTTGTGAGACCGTCGGACCCTCGTCAGACAGATGCCTACCTGCAGTCCTTAGTGCTCGGTTCCCTCGTTTCCTCATCCGCTACCGCAGCTTCGATTCGTCTTCGATTACATCGAACGAAGGAAACGCGCCAACAGAAAACCGAAATTGTTGTGACAGGACATTCAATACTCTCGGGAAACCCGATCCTGAGTCACGGTGACGAGATAATTGCGACGGATTTGATTTCTGTGGGCACACATGTCGTTCCTGTTACGCGAGGCTTTTAAAAACAAAAAATCTCACACTTTTCTGAACAAGCAAACTCGAACCCATCTTTCAGACGTGTTACACCTCGGATAAGTTAATAATTTTCCCAGGATTCCGAATTTCGTTTATTTTCTTAACAAAACTAAATATGAACTAATTATTGAATTCTAATTGAAAAAATTAAATTTTGTGCTGATCTTAGTGTAGCCCAGGGGCACAGCGAAGGGGATTCTGGCCAGTAAACACCCTCAAAATTATTATATTTTTTTTAACCTTTTATGGCCTGAAAATTTTCATTTATTTGGCCAGTTTCATCACAAATTTTAAACTGTGGTAAAGGAGTTCATATACTATAACTACAGTGCAGTTTGCTACAAAATGAGTTGACAGTGAACTAACAGGTGTTAACAGTATAAACAAAAAATGTTTAGGCAATTCCTACTTAGATCAAACGAGAAAATATTATTTTAGTTATTTTGTATTAAATAATTACAATTAATATAGATAAACACAACATATCCTTTAAAACAGCTGTTTTAACAACCAACATTAACATAAAATCAGCTGTTTTATGAAATCACATGTTATCACTTACTTTAAGACAAATGGCAGGAAATAACTATATTGCATACTTTGCACCTTTTGTAAAAAATGTTTCTTCCATATAAAAGTAAAATTATTTCATTAAATTTAACTAATGAATATTTGAAAATAACTGAAGTGTCTCCTACACTACAAGTTTAAAAAAATATGAATTGCTAATTAGAGGATGAATAATAAGTATTTTATTCACGATTGAAAATTTGAACAAGATATATATAAGGAGAGTGTGAACTAATAGAAGGAATTAATAAATATTTCGACAATTAACTGTAAATAAGATGAATTATGTAGCCTAATCCTCGTCGTAAAAGACTTGAGTGCGTAAGGAACTTCGTTTAAGGATGGCCGCATATCTGGGAAACAAGACTTACGAAGAGCCCAGGTTATGATTTAGCCTTAGCTTAAATCTACGAAAGATTGCAGTAACAAAGGACGACACTTTAACTAACTTTCAAAGAAGTGACGTAGACGCAATGCTTGCAGAATTATAATTTGCAAACTAGGCAGATTTCAGTTTTCTAATAAAACGTTATTTCTTGCATTTAACTGCGCAAATGACCCTGTACATGTAATGTTCTTTGAGGTCACTTTAAATTTGGAATGTATTCAAATTAAGAACATATTTAATTCACTCATTTGCCAACGTGTTTAATTTTAAGTGTTATTGTGGCGTACATTAAAATAGCTGTTTTACCACATAACCTAAAACATAAAATCAGCTGTTTTATGAAATCATGTTATCACTTATTTCAAGCCAAATAACGAAATAACTCTATTGCATACCTTGCCCCTTTCGTAATAAAACGTTTTTCTCTCATATAAAACTAGAATTAATTACTTAAATTTAACTAATATATGCAAAAACTGCATTACATCGATTGTCATCCATTGCAAGTTTAAAAAAATCTATTAGAACTTTAGTGGCCGAATAAAAAGCATTTTTTTAACGATTGAAATTTTGAACAAGATATGTGTAAGGAAGGTGTGAACTAATAGTAGAAATAGACCAAAAACTATATTTCAATATCTATAATTATAATGTTACTTTCATGACCCCAGACCCACTCATATTTCTGAGATGGACTTTGATTCTTATTGGAAAATTCTCGTCGTGCGTCTCTCCTTCCAAGACCATCTTAGATGAATCGTAGGTTTGAACTGGAGCTTGTTCTAAGAAGGGAAACACATGTTCATAGTGTTTTGCAGTGAAATAAGTTCACAGGTTAGGTTAGCTCCAAACAATTCGTGGCAAGATCCAAGCGTAGAAAACTGCGCGCTATTCAGCCGTTGCTGTGGGTTACGGAGTTTAATTTAAAAGTCAAAATATGCTTTGTATGCGTTTGGTTAGGGGAGGGGAGGCAGACAGGAGGAAGAAAGGACAAAAGCGAGGTGTCGTGTGTTGTGAGACCGTCGGACCCTCGTCAGACAGATGCCTACCTGCAGTCCTTAGTGCTCGGTTCCCTCGTTTCCTCATCCGCTACCGCAGCTTCGATTCGTCTTCGATTACATCGAACGAAGGAAACGCGCCAACAGAAAACCGAAATTGTTGTGACAGGACATTCAATACTCTCGGGAAACCCGATCCTGAGTCACGGTGACGAGATAATTGCGACGGATTTGATTTCTGTGGGCACACATGTCGTTCCTGTTACGCGAGGCTTTTAAAAACAAAAAATCTCACACTTTTCTGAACAAGCAAACTCGAACCCATCTTTCAGACGTGTTACACCTCGGATAAGTTAATAATTTTCCCAGGATTCCGAATTTCGTTTATTTTCTTAACAAAACTAAATATGAACTAATTATTGAATTCTAATTGAAAAAATTAAATTTTGTGCTGATCTTAGTGTAGCCCAGGGGCACAGCGAAGGGGATTCTGGCCAGTAAACACCCTCAAAATTATTATATTTTTTTTAACCTTTTATGGCCTGAAAATTTTCATTTATTTGGCCAGTTTCATCACAAATTTTAAACTGTGGTAAAGGAGTTCATATACTATAACTACAGTGCAGTTTGCTACAAAATGAGTTGACAGTGAACTAACAGGTGTTAACAGTATAAACAAAAAATGTTTAGGCAATTCCTACTTAGATCAAACGAGAAAATATTATTTTAGTTATTTTGTATTAAATAATTACAATTAATATAGATAAACACAACATATCCTTTAAAACAGCTGTTTTAACAACCAACATTAACATAAAATCAGCTGTTTTATGAAATCACATGTTATCACTTACTTTAAGACAAATGGCAGGAAATAACTATATTGCATACTTTGCACCTTTTGTAAAAAATGTTTCTTCCATATAAAAGTAAAATTATTTCATTAAATTTAACTAATGAATATTTGAAAATAACTGAAGTGTCTCCTACACTACAAGTTTAAAAAAATATGAATTGCTAATTAGAGGATGAATAATAAGTATTTTATTCACGATTGAAAATTTGAACAAGATATATATAAGGAGAGTGTGAACTAATAGAAGGAATTAATAAATATTTCGACAATTAACTGTAAATAAGATGAATTATGTAGCCTAATCCTCGTCGTAAAAGACTTGAGTGCGTAAGGAACTTCGTTTAAGGATGGCCGCATATCTGGGAAACAAGACTTACGAAGAGCCCAGGTTATGATTTAGCCTTAGCTTAAATCTACGAAAGATTGCAGTAACAAAGGACGACACTTTAACTAACTTTCAAAGAAGTGACGTAGACGCAATGCTTGCAGAATTATAATTTGCAAACTAGGCAGATTTCAGTTTTCTATTAAAACGTTATTTCTTGCATTTAACTGCGCAAATGACCCTGTACATGTAATGTTCTTTGAGGTCACTTTAAATTTGGAATGTATTCAAATTAAGAACATATTTAATTCACTCATTTGCCAACGTGTTTAATTTTAAGTGTTATTGTGGCGTAATATATTTAATTTTTAAAAAAAATTTTCTGTGGTTTCGTGGCGTATACAGACAAAAATGTCGGGTGTGCCCCAACAACGGGGAAGTCGGCGGGAGGCGGGTCCGGTTGAACTTTATATTTCATCTTGACTAAAATAATTAATTATACATCTTGTTAAAGATGACATATTAAGTGTTAATTTATTATTAGAATGCATTGTTTATATAACCACTATACCATGGGTTTTCAAACTAGGAGGCGTGAAGGCAAGTCAGGGAGCGCGAGACAAGTTGGAAAATAATAAGATAAATTGAAAATATTTAATATTATAGGAACAAACTTGATGTTGCCAATGACTTGCATTGTGCCCTTACTAAAATACAAACTCAAATAGGCATGCTAGTGTCGAAAATGCAAGCTCATCCATCTCACTAGCATACTTTTTTCTTATCAGTTAAAATTTAAATTAATACTTGAATTTTATAGTTCATTACGTTCGGTGATCTTATTAATCACTTAAACAATAGTTTATGACTATCCGAACTTTAAATTTTGTAAATTTGTTAAAACTTACATTAAGTTACGTTCTGTCTCAGTAAGTTTAAACAAATTTACAAAATTTAAAGTTCGGATAGTCATAAACTATTGTTTAAGTGATTAATTAGAATAATAATTAAAACTTGAAATGTTATATCATGTTTCTAGTCAAAGTGTATATAAATAAATAGTTTCCAATATATATATATATATATATATATATATATATATATATATATATATATATATATATATATATATATTTATATATATATATATATTACATATTAAAAATGGTGATATGTTTTCTTGTAATATAGTTAATAAATTAAAAATATTTCAAAAACAAGAATACTTTTAATACATATATTATTCCTAGGTTACATAATTATTTTTCCTGAAGATGCTGGTATTGTTTTATCGGCGAAAAGCTTTGAATAGTATATGTATTAAAAGTATTCTTGTTTCTAAATATTTTAAATTTATTTGTATTTAGTATTTGATTATTTTTCATATGCTCATACCATTTATTAACAGTGTAAATTGGAGGCGTGGGGAGATTTCCTTTCAAGAGGAAAAGTGGTAGAAAGTATGGAATCTCAACTTATAAATAACAAGTGGTCGTGTATTTATTTTCATTTTGTGTCTGAAATTTCAGGGGACTCGAACCCCCCTTATATACGCCCTTACTGTGGGTATACTAGCTCCCAGTTCCCTCGGAAATTTCAAACCCCCCCCCCTTGCTACAACCTTCACAGAAGTAATTTCGTTACTGCGTACGCCAATAACATCAGGTCTATACAAGTTAATTTTAAACCAATAAATTTTATTTTGAAAACAAGAAATTTAATAATTTATTGAAACTTGTTTATCTTTTTAAGCGTTAAAATGGCGTGAAAACTTTATTTAAATTTCAAAATGTTTCCGAGGGTAGTGAATTAAACCAATAAATCTCCTAAAATGTCTAAACCAAAGAAGGAATCTCTGACTACGCTACTGGAAAGATGGATACGTACTTCGAAAACATTGAGGCAAAATTTAGAATTACTTTAAATATTTAAATATATTTTAGAAATACTAGAATATTTTAAAATCGGGACATTACATATGCCGAAGAACATTGTCACAATAACATGCGGGACGTGTATTCAGAGTGCATGGAAATGAAATATGGTCATTTAATTAAAAATAGGGGGTGAAGGACCGTGAGAACTCCTACCACTGACCCTTCACAGACCGTCGATGCTTATATCAATTTTTCTTCTGAATTTGCAAATTTAATGTCCAAGAAAATGCTACCATGTTATAAATACCCAGAATAAATTGTTTTAATTTGAATTACACATTTTGGCAACAGATCGCAAATAAATCTATACGTAACACTTGGGCTGTTAAATCCAAAGAAACCTTCACAGAGGCAGACACACAAAGCCGATTGCTTTTAATGATTAAACATGTAAATAATGTCTCCAGCGACCCGGGATGTTTTATTGGTGAATGCCAATTAAAGTACATTGTCGAGTAGCGACTCCGCCAATAGAATTAGCATAAGAAATATTAGTGTGTTTTGACAAGGGATTGGCTGCGATACGCCCAACGACTGGTCTGACTAGTTTGTAAGCTTCGTCTCATGGGTAACAAAAATCCCAGATACTAATTCAAATCTGAACACACCACGCCGTCCTGAACCTAGGCCGCACGCAAAATCGTTAAAAGTTCAGTTTTAGTTCGTTCTTTTAAAGATTGTTTCATCGAAACACTCGCTTTCACTCACTAAACCACAAAATACTCTTTCACTAATTTTGAACAGAGTGTGGTGAATATTTTAATAGCACACAACCACGTTCTAACCACAATAATTTTATTATTAACCGTATGTATATTTCGACAGCAAATCAACCCCTTTCAAAGGCAAGAAAAACATATTCATTGTGGTTGTTTTTTTTCCATCGGAGGGCATGTGTTTTGCAATCGAAATATACATAAATCAGTTTAGTATAAGTACTATTGTGGTTAGAGGTTGTATGTGTATTATTAAACAAAATGTCTTTAAAAACAAAACAACTGTAATGCAATAATTCTTTAGGCCTATATATATAAATTAGTTTTTTGAACAGCAGTGGATAAATAAAAAATATTGAAAATTTGAACAAGATACTGTATATATATATATATATATATATATATATATATATATGTAAAATGTATAAATATATATACACTGTATCTTGTTCAAATTTTCAATATTTTTTATTTATCCACTCCAGTTTAAAAAGAGTTTTTCAAACTTGTAGTGGATGACACTTGAAGTTAATGCAGTTTTTTCGATTGTCCGTGGCATTGGAAATCGAGGGTACCTCGGATAATCAAAAACTCGAATAACACTGACTCTGTACAAAATAGAGATGAAAAAGTTTAATGAAAGGAATGAAATGGTGATTTTAAAAAAATCAAAAAAATACATTACCGTATCATGAAACAAAAACATAACACACAAATAAAAATACAAAATTATAAAAGACTTAGATAAATTGAAAAGAATTTCACGTCGTTACTGTAAGAGCATGCCGAATAGTTAAAACGTATTCCGTACTGTAAATTTATTTTTTTTTACCTTGGTTAACCGGGAACTCGGTTATTCGGTTCTCGGATAATCGAGAGTTTAAAGTACCAAACAAATTTTTCACCTAACTACTCTGCTAATCACTTTCTAAAATATCTAGTTCGCCATTGCTTCCATTGCATCCTTCAGCACTACATTCATCTACACTACCTTTCCTTTTTTTTCTATAACTGTTTCAAATTTTTCTGTTCACTCTAAATTTAACATACCCCTTCCTCCTTATGGCCAACTGTATTTAATGGGAGGCGACAGGTTTCGCATACATCTACGGCATCCTCAATAAAACAAGCACATCAACGCACAAGCTACGTGCCGCACATTTAAAGCTTGCGTACCACATTTAATTCAATGATGACATCTTATTTCCTCTCCGGGTTCTGCTATTTAGTAGCAAGTAAACGTACAGAGCAGTATTTACCAGTAGGCTTACGATACGTTAAGTGGTTGTCGGTAACGCCAATATAAACCCTTCTTGGTGCAGAGATAGATGATAATTTATAACCCCAAATATGAATTTTGAAAAGTAAGTAACAATTTACCCCATCCTAACGCTTAAGATTAGTCAAGTTAACGAAATTAGTCATAAAATTTCTTCTAAAGTTAAACACATTTCCAAATATGCAGAGCAACAAAGAATACTTTTACCACCATTCGCTATAGAAGCAAGCCACCAGAATTCCATGAAGTCACCGTAAAAACACTCGAACAGGGGTTTCCAAACTTTTGGGTTCCACGTCCCCCTCTTCTTAAAATGAAATCCTCCCACGTCCCCTACACTTTACGCTTCAAATAAATGGTAAGGGTATATAAAAAGGAATAAAATATTAGGCCTATATTGAAAACAATTTATTTATACATACTTTCACAAGAAACATGATATAACTGTTCAAGTTTTAATTTGCAGGCTAATTTTAATTACTAAGAGGAAAACCTGTTAGTCAGATCCTTGAGCTTGCATTTTTTTCACCAGCATACCTATTTGAGGTTGTATTTTAGTAAGGCCACAACCCAAGTGATTAGCAACATCATGTTTGTTCCTATAATAGTCTACTAAATATATTTAAGTTATCGTATTGTGCTATAACTGCTCTTGCGCCTCCTTGATTTGCCTTCACGTCCCTTAAGGGAGGCGCCCTCAGAGCTTGGAAACCCATGCACTAGAATTTGTTAGCGATTTTTAAAATCAGAGTAAGTAAATACATTTTACCACTATAATTCCTTCACAGCAGCACTATCAGATATCCTTTCTGAGATAGGGTTGACATTACAGATACTAGAAGCTAACTCAACAGGCGTTATTATTTTAACGCCTAATAATAGACAAAATGAGTTAATTAAATTTATTATTCAATTAAAAAACATTAAAAATCTAAAGATTACTCAATGAACTAATGTTAACTACATCGACAAGTTGGTATTTATTTAAGAAATAACAAGACCTTAAAAGCAAACTTTCAGTTCGTATTCTCAAACTACAGTTCCACAAGAAATTATTGAATCTAAGAGACTTCTTTGAAAGTACATTAAAAACGTCTTCCTCTGATACAGCGATTTCCTCACGGACATAATGTCGAGCTCAGTCATTTAGTTGCTCTTCCTGGAGATATGCGGCCATCTTTAAAGTTACGCACTTTGAAGGCTTTTACGGACAATGTACACGCGTATTTAACAACAGCTCTCAGTTTACAGACAAATCGTTTTATAAAAAAGTAATCTCAAATTTATAATATTTTAATTTCCTTATGAGAGTGTGATACTAATATAGAACCTATTATAAAACTTTACTGATACGTTAACATAACGCATTAATTTTTTTAATAATAATTGTTTTCGCTGATAAAACGTCAACAATAGAAAAATTGTTTAGGTCAATTCCTACTTAAATCACCAAGAATAATTTTATTTTACTTATTTTTTATTAAATACAGTATAACCCTGAAATGTCGGACCCTGTTAACTCGGATCTCCGGAATGATTTTGAACTACAATAAAAGTAAAACAATATATAAGAAATAACAAAAATCAATTAAGTACAGTGCATAATTAAAAAGTCTAACAAACAATGAAAACTTCTAAGACCTGCAGAGAAACAAAATAATCAATGTAATTGTTTGTGCATCTTATGCTGAAAAGACTACGGGATCGCAAGGCACGTACACGGTTTACGGAATTAAAACATCCAAAATTGACAGATTTGTTAGACAACAAATGAATTGCAGTGAGGTTTTTCTGTATATACAATACGTACGTTCATATACTGTACGTAAATACTTTTTTGTTAAACAATATAAAAGAGTTTTCTGTAAGTACACTCTTCATTTATTTTTTCCTTAGTGTCCGACTAACCAGGATTTTCGATAATCCTGATAGGCCACGGTCCCAGTTCGTACGAATTATCGAGCTTCTACCCTAATTACAATTAATGTAATTGAAATAACATAGCTAATGCGTTGAAACCGCTGTTCTTCCACATAACCTATAACATAAAATCAGCTGTTTTATGTAACCATATGTTATCACTTATTCAAAATAACTATATTTCATACCTTGCTCCTTTTGTGAAAAGTGTTTCTCCTACATAAAAATAAAATTAATTCATTAAATTTAATT
>JBAIZL010000393.1:8620000-8647500 GCA_036971475.1 Prosapia bicincta
GGGAAAGCAAAAAAACACGTGCCGTAAAGATATGAAATGGCCATGCACACAGTGCTAATAACACAGCCTGACAAAAAGTGGAAAGTCTTGTCAAATTCAAAATGCTTACGGGGAATAACTATATGCAAGCTCATTTATATAACATAGGATTAGCCGCCTCGGATATCTGCCCTGTGTGCAACCGTCACAAGATGGACGACCCACACCTTCAGAAAGCACAGCTTTACAAGTCGTGGAAGAACGAAGTCAACATGTCTCTACTGAGAGGCTAGGGGGAGAATTGCAGAGTTGTGCCTTCTGTGTAACCATCACAAGATAGACGGCCCACACCTTCAGAACTGCAGCGAGACGTGGAAGAGCGAATCCAGCATGTCTCTACTGGGAGGCTAGGCGGAGAGTGGCAGAGACGTCCCTTCTGTGCAAAAGTCACGAGATGAGCGGCCTACACCTTCAGAACTACACAGCTTTGCAAGACATGGAAGAGCGAAGTCAGCATTGTCTCTACAGGTAAGCTAGGCGGAAAATGGCAGAGATGTGCCTTACATGCAACCGTAACTAGATGGATGTCCTACAACTTCAGTACTGCAGCGAGACGTGGAAGAGCGAATCCAGCATGTCTCTACTGGGAGTCTAGGCGGAGAGGGGGCAGAGACGTCCCTTCTGTGCAACCGTCACGAGATGAGCGGCCTACACCTTCAGAACTGCACAGCTTTGCAAGACATGGAAGAGCGAAGCCAGCATTGTCTCTACTGGTAGGCTAGGCGAAAAATGCCAGAGATGTGCTTTCTATGCAACCGTAACGAGATGGATGGCCTACACCTTCAGAATTTCACATCTTTGCAATACGTTGAAGAGAGAAACTAGGATATCTCTACTGGGAGACTAGGCGGAGAATGGCAGAGATGTGCCTTCTGTGCAACCGTAACAAGATCGACGGCCTACACCATGATAACTGCACAGCTTTGTAAGACGTGGAAAAGCGAAGTCAGCATTGTCTCTACTGAGGTTAGGCGGAGAACTGCAGATATGTGCCCTCTGTGCAACCGTCACAGGATGGACGTCTCACACCTTCAGAACGCACAGCTTTGCAAGACGTGGAAAAGCCATTGTCTCTACTGAGCGGCTAGGTGGAGAACAGCAGAGATGCCAAGATCTGGCATTGGATAAAGTAAAAGTAAATACGATTGGTATCATACTACAACATACAAAAGGTAAATTAAATATTTCACGCATAAATTTAATTATTTTTGTCGGATTGTCTTTCATAAAATCTTAGTAGCTGTTTCGGCCCCGGAATGTATTTACTTTTAGAAGTTAGCATCACTGACGCTGTTCGTTTGTATTGCCTGGTCTACGGAAGTACTTCACAGTATTAGCAGACCGATTTTAACACAAATAAACAGAATGACCTAATAAGAAGTGAAAATAATAGAAAAAACTGACTTTTTACGAATGATGGTGGATTATCTAGTTTGTCAAGTCAAGAAAACGAGTTTATAAACTGAGTTACGGACGAGAGACTAAAATGTCACGTACATACAAACTATTCAATCACTGTCTGGGTGTGCCATTAAACCAGGAGATATGAATATGTTCTATCTGAACAGCTTTAATAACTCCTCTAACATTATAGTAAAACTTTTACAGATAAAAACATTACTGCTCGGTGGGTCACAGTATTTGTATTACCGTACGTAAGTATACAGCATTTGAGTACAGTATCTGGATCAGGGTAGAGTTGTAACGTCTCACACCATTTTCGCCTCAAGTGGTGCATTTATTTCCACTTTTAGAGCCACTGGATGGTTCATTGTTTCAGATTTTAATCATAAGAGACGTTTTACGTGCACGCGCACGCACACGCGCGCACACAAACGAGGGTAAATCGCTTAAGATCTCCTACGATAAACACAGGCTACTATCTTTTTACTACATTAATGACTTCTTTTTCAATTTCTTCTATTAGTTCAAACTCTCTGTATGTAGGCCTATATATGTATATATACACATATAAATAAAATTCTTTTTAATCATCCGCTCAAGTTCAAATATATTTTTTTAAACTTGTAGTAGATGACAATTGATGCTATACGATTTTTTCTATTAAATTTAATTTAATATTAAATTAATTTTAGTTTTATGTGAGAGAGCTTTTACATAAGGGGCAAGATATGCTATAGTTATTTCGAAGCATTTGGCTCGAAATAGGTGATAACATATGATTTCATAAAACAGCTGATTTTATGTGATAGGTTATGTGTTGGAACAGATCTTTTACCCCATAGACTATTTTTAATTCAATTTGAAAATATTTTATTTATATTACTTGTTTAAAGGGATTGGCTACATTAATGTTTTATTTACATTACTTGTTATAACATGTAAAATGGAATAGAAAAAAAATGTGTGTGTAAATGGAGTTACTTAGGCCATACTTTATTCAAGGAAGGTGACATCATTAAAGCAGTAGTAAGTCTCATTATTACCCTGGGTTTGACTCTAGGTTTCACTTTCCCAGGCTGAAAAATTCTTTGGCGTTACCGAAAATCGAACCAGAACCTTTAGTTCCTTCAACATCAACCTTAGTAGAAAAACAGACGCGTCGAAAGACTGCAGCCATGAGGAGGTATTTTAATGAGACAAATCCCAGCGTAAGCCTAATCAAACAACGCTACGTCTTCTCTTTACTGTTGGCTAACGTGAGATAAGAGGAAGGATATCGTACTCCTGCCTGCGGAAGAACAATTCACGGAAAACTACGAACCTAGCCGAAGTAGCACGCGTTTCAAAATATATTAACTGAATACTGAACAAGATTCGTGAAGCGAAGTTTAATGACGTACAAGGGGGTATCTTCAACATAGCCTATGGAACACGCGATACAAATTATATTTTCTAATAATATATAAGAAGGATGGAAAAATTGCTTATTTTTCAATTCCTTCTAATTAGTTCACACACTCCTTTATACACATTTTCTTAAAATTTTTAATCATTAATAAAATACGTTTTATTCATCCAATCAAGTTCAAATACATTTTTTTAGCGTTATAGTGAATGGTAACTTACTACATATTAACACAGCTTTTTCAAATATTAATTCGTTAATTAAATTTAATGAATTAATTTTAGTTTCGTATAGGAGAAAACCTTTTTACAAAAGGGGTAAGTTATGCAATATAGTTATTTCGTCCCATTTGGTTTAAAATAAGTGCTAACGTATGGTTTCATAAAACAGGTGATTTTATGTTATAGGTTACGTGGTAGGACAGTTATTTAAACACATAGGTTAGGTTACTTTTTTTATATCAATTGCAAATATTTAATAAAAAGTAACTAAATTAGTTTTTTTTCTTGACCCAAGTAGTAATTGACTTTGATAAAATTCTTGTTTATATTACTTGTTTTAAAAGACTGTTTATTAGTGTGTACTCATTGCTTCCAGACTTCACGTAGTTACCAGTATGCGTAGACACATAGTAACGTAAAGCGTGACTTAGATATATCGAAGTGCTGAGGTTGAGTCATACTCTTGGTTCTCAGTGTAATGTACTCTCAAAATCTAACGGGATGTTTTTATGCCCGCCTAGGACCAAGACAACGATTCTGAAGGTCCGGCCCTTAGGTAAGGCAAACCAAGAGTGGATAAACATCCCATGAATTCAATATGCTTGATATTAGATCTCCAATGCAAATCTATCTATGAATTTCTTTAGAGCTTGGGGATAAGAACCGAGAGGCTTTGAGCTCCAAGTCCGACCTTTTCTTTATTTTCACCATCTATTTTTGCTTACCACTTTTACACAAACACACAATTCATCCAGAACAATATGCTCTCAAGATCCAATCAGTTGAGTTTATGCACACCTAGGACCAGGTCCCCAGTCTGAGGGTCCGGCCCTTAGGTAAAGCCAAGCGAGAGAAGATAAACGTCCGATTGCACTAATCAAACGGGGTATTGAGGTAGAGGGAAACTAGCCGTTAGGAAGGTCTATTGGTAAAGTTCTGGAAAAGTGATCGATACCGTAGTGTCTAGCTGTAGTGTGTCTCGTCCCAGAGCCGGGTCGGTCAATAGTCTGGGCCTACTGTGAGTTCGGAAGACCTAGATGGATCGTGGCACTAAGCCCCCTGTTTAGGACCTGACGCAAGTCACCCGAGCGGGAGTCACGAGTTTAAGCTTGGAGTTGTGGGGCCGAAGGTTTCAAAATGCTGACTGGAGATTCTCCACATTAAGCACTATCTATGTGGCTCTTTGACAAGGAGGTTAGGTCGGGATACAGGTACTCCTTGACACCATTCTTCTATTCCTCCTTCTTCTCTTTTCCACAAATATCTTTCTGGAAAAAATTCATTGGTCTACAAATGACGCCTGGATATTTATTTTGTTTTGTAAATCTGGGGGTGAGCTAAGGAGCCGCGGCATGGGCATGGGCGCCCATGTGTAGAAGGGTTATATTATTCTATCTTAATACCGTATATAAATATTATACAACTGTAAGCCTGATATATAGCTAGTGCTCCATTATTCTATTGATGTCGTCACGAATTCTCTATAACAAGAAGTTAAAAAATAATTCCAGTTTGTAATGCATTAATGTCGTTGTCCACTGCAAAGCGACCAGATTTGAACAAATTTAAAAATAAAGAACTTTTTTAGAGATGTAATTGAACCTTAACTTTTTCGATATGACTAGTATTCCACGATTTCACATTAGCCAATGGTCAGACGCAAGGATGATTTGTAGTCGAAGCGATACGAGTTCATGAAAGTTATCAGATACTAAGGTTACAATTTGTAGGTAATATTTACTCAACGCCTTGTATTTATGTTGTGCAGTGTGGCTATATCTGAGAGAAAGGAAATAGCTGTTGGCACTTCCTCGCATCATCCCCCAAACCTCCGGACTAAACTCTTGGCGATCTCAGTCGCGTTGTACCACTCCCCTGAGGCTGAGACGTACAATCATCCCCAAAACTGAATTACAGGGCCACACACGCACTGGGCATCCCGAATAGATATAGGGGTTCTACCGAAAACGTTTTTAAACATTTAACGCAGTTTCGGGTTATAATTTTATAAAAAAATAAAAATTACAAAAAAAATATTAATACATACAGCTTTGTTATACGTTCGATTATTTTATTATGAGATCGGAAGTTTTATTATATGATCGATAGATTTATTATTATTAGATAGATAGGTTTATTATACGACCGATAGTTTTATTATGAGATCGATAGTTTTTATATGATCGATAGATTTATTATTATTAGATGGGTAGGTTCCTTATACGACCGATAGTTTTATTATAAGATCGATAGTTTTATTATATGATCGATAGATTTATTATTATTAGATGGGTAGGTTCCTTATACGACCGATAGTTTTATTATAAGATCGATAGTTTTATTATATGATCGATAGATTTATTATTATTAGATAGATAAGTGTTTTATACGACCGATAGTTTTATTATAAGATCGATAGTTTTATTATATGATCGATAGATTTATTATTATTAGATGGGTAGGTTCCTTATACGACCGATAGTTTTATTATAAGATCGATAGTTTTATTATATGATCGATAGATTTATTATTATTAGATGGGTAGGTTCCTTATACGACCGATAGTTTTATTATAAGATCGATAGTTTTATTATATGATCGATAGATTTATTATTATTAGATGGGTAGGTTCCTTATACGACCGATAGTTTTATTATAAGATCGATAGTTTTATTATATGATCGATAGATTTATTATTATTAGATAGATAAGTGTTTTATACGACCGATAGTTTTATTATAAGATCGATAGATTTATTATTATTAGATGGGTAGGTTTCTTATACGACCGATAGTTTTATTATGAGGTCGATAGTTTTATTATAAGTTCGATTGTTTTATTTTATATGGAGAGTTTTATTACAAGATCGATAGGTTTTACTACAAGTTCGATTGTTTTATTTTATATGGAAAGTTTTATTACAAGATCGATAGTTTTTACTATAAGTTCGATTGCTTTATTTTATGTGGAAAGTTTTATTACAAGATCGATAGTTTTTACTGCAAGTTCGATTGTTTTATTTTATATGGAAAGTTTTATTACAAGATCGATAGGTTTTACTATAAGTTCGATTGTTTTATTTTATATGGAAAGTTTTACTACAAGATCAATAGGTTATATTATAAAATCGATAGTTTTAATATTAAACAAATAGTTTGATTATAAATTCGATTGTTTTATTTACCGACACTTTTTATTATAAGTTCATTTGTTTAACTATATGCTCGATAGATTACTATTAGACAGAAGACTTTATTACAAGGTCGATAGCTTTATTATTAGATACATTGCTTAATCATTTATAAGTGCGATAGTTTTATTTTGAGATGGATAGTTTTTATTATACCTTCGATAGTTTTATTGTAAGGTCGATAGCTTAACCACATGATCGATACAGCATTTGAAGGGAAGTACCTAGAACTATACCGAGCATATCACCGGGATTCAGAGCTTACGAGAAGGGTCTAGCCTCTGCAGAAAGAGCTAATGCGCGAATATCGACCGGCGGGAGCATACAAGGAACTCGAGAGCGTGAGAATCCCTTCGAGAAAGGCAGGAATATTGCAAACACGCGTTTTAACACCCCTGGTTTCTACGAGTTGCATTCGCAATTGTTCAATACGTATAATGGGTAAAGATTCAATTTATAAATTTGCAGCCCCCTATCGTGCGCAGATGTTACTTCCTTCAATAAAGTCACGTGTGAACCCCGCTGTAACACGTGGATTGTGTGACAGACGAACTCTATTGTGACACTAAATCGGTGACGGCATTATACTCGTACAGTACATTTATGCACCCAGCTCTCAATATAATGCGTTTATAATGTATATTTAAAACTTGTCATAAATATCTTTATATAATTCAGACCGTTAGTAATTTGTAACGGTCGCAGTTAGAGCGCCATTAGCGTAGGGAACTTCCCAGTAGAAACTTCTGCAATGTACCCTTTCCCATACTGCATTCAATGCTTACTGGTACAAACCAGCCATGACACGTGTGCTCTGATCGAAGATTGGTTAAGTATTTATTTATAAGGAATTTAGATCTGATTTTTAAAACTATGAAAATTAAAAGATTGGTAGAATCATAACAAGTAATATAAACAAAAATTTCTCAAATCAATTCCTACTTGGGTGAACAAAAAAAAAATTATTTAAATTACTTTTTATGAAATACAGTTAAAATAAATGGAGTAACATGACCTATGCGTTAAAACAGCTGTTCTACCACATACCCCATAACATAAAATCAGCTGTTTCATGAAATTATGGTTATCACCATTTTAAACCAAATGGAAAGGCGTAACTATATTGCATACCTTGCCCCTTTTCTAAAAGGGGGTTTTCCCATTTAAAACTAAAATTAATTAATTAAATTTACATATGTTAGTAATTGAAAAAAACTATATGACAACAAGTGTCATCCCTTACAAGTTTTAAAAGAATGTATCTGAACTTGAGTGGATGAATCAAAAGTATTTTATTAACTATTGAAAATTTGAATTATATATATATATATATATATATATATATATATATATATATAGAGAGAGAGAGAGAGAGAGAGAGAGAGAGAGAGAGAGAGAGAGAGAGAGCTAATTGAAAAACAACTATAAAGGAGTTAAATGCAGAATATAGGCTATGTAGTTTTATGTAAGACGATAAACCAATGTGACTAACATCACCAACATAGGATATGACAGGATTGTAAACACAATTAGGATTAGGGTGGAAAGATAAAAACCCCCTTTGTACAAAATGTTGGAGAAATATTAGGGTCACGTACCAGAATACAACCCACTCTTTATCGCGGTTGTAAAGAGCCTCTCTTGTAAGAAGGAAGAATAAGAGGGCAGATGGAATTACGTAAGAATGAGGGAAGGGCTAAATGCATACATATAGATACATTAGAGACTACCAAGGAGTTGTGGGGACAGTCGTGTTAATTGTCCCGCTGGTACCGTAGTGATGTATAAGGTGATGGTCAGAGTAAGGAATTTCTGGACGTGCTACTGCGTAGGCGATATATTGTTTAAATATTCTTATTTCCTTAGATATTACCGTCAGCTAACCAGTTTCTAGTTTAATTTATGGTGGCGTCTTGTTTCTCTAGTGCATAGACTACTGGTAACGGCACTGTAACTTGTAATGGCATTTTATTAATATGGAACGGTGCGAAGCAAATAACGGCATGTTTACATTCTACTCATGAGCGTGTCACTTTATTTGAGGATAATTCCCCCCCCCCCCCTTGATTGAACGCGCGTGTTGGGGGAAGATAGGAATGTTTTGTTGAAGTGGCCCACGATGGAGATGGATGAGTGGTAGAGACAGCCATGCAAACACACAGGGGCGCCTGTTTGGCGCGTGTGAGTTAGGCTCATCTTCCAAATTCAACAATAACCGTTAAAAAGCTGAAATGACTTTACACAAACACACAATGAAAAAACCGTCAGAGATGTAGAAAATGTCTTCTATCAACGACTTAATTTTGTTTTTAATTATTACAAAATTCAAATATAAATTTTGAGCAATTATAAATATCCAAACATTTCCAAATTCATAGATTATATATTTAAAATGCTAATATATCCCTAAATAGTAGGAACTTTAGATAAATACGCATAATTTTGTTTAAGTCGAAAGGTTACGCAAATAAGAAATTGACTTCCCGGTTTTAAATACGTTTTAGAGGAACTTCTTTTTTCAATTACACTTACTATTTGTATACAATAAAAAATCAGTAAATATTTAACGGATAAAACTTAATAAAACCCATAAAACATATTAACGAACCGCCACTAACACTATGAGAAATGTTTACAAAAATAGGATGCACTAAACACACAAAGGAACAACCACTGCACTAGCAGCACTTTTTATAATGATAGAATGCCTCCTACACGCTAACGCTTCATCACTTTTATCAGCCCTTTTATTACGGGACGATCCCTGCACGCTAATGGACCACCATTGCCACTATCAGCCCTTATTATAATGATGAGATGCCCCAACACACTAACGAACCGCAACTGAAAATATCAGCCCTTTTTATAATGATGGGATGCCTCCAACACGCTAACGGACCGCAACTACCACTATCAGGACTTTTTATAATGATGGGATGCCCCAACACACTAATGGACCACCATTGCCACTATCAGCCCTTTTTATAATGATGGGATGCCCCCAACATTCTAATGGACCGACTGACACTATCAAACCTTTTTCATAATGATGTGGTCCCCCAACACGCTAACGGACCACCACTGCCACTATCACCATTTTTTATAATGATGGGATTCCCCCCTCATGCTAATGGACGACCAATGCCACTATGAGTCCTTTTTATGACGGAATGCCCTCAACACACTAACGAACCACCACTGCCACTACCATCCCTTTTTATAATGATGGGATGTCCCCTCATGCAAATGGACAACCACTGCCATTATCAACCCTTTTTATAATAATGGGATAACTCCAACATGCTAACGGACCACCACTGCCACTATCATCCCTTTTTATAATTATAGGATGCCCCCCTCATGCAAATGGCAACCACTCCCATTATCATCCCTTTTTAAAATGATGGGATGCCCCCCTTATGCAAATGCATAACCACTGCCACTATCAGCTCTTTTTATAATGATGGGATCCCTTCTACATGCTAACGAACTCCCACTGCCACTATCATCCCTATTCATAATGATGGGATGCCTCCCTCATGCTAATAGACAACCACTGCTACTATGAGCCCTTTTATGATGAAATGCCCCCAACAAACTAACGCACCACCACTGCCACCATCCCTTCTTATCATCCCTTATCATGCCCTCCACACGCTAATAGACCACTGCCATTAGCACCTCTAGGATCCCCTTTATTTGATTCTGTGGACGTTATTCAAAAACCTATTCTACTAGAATTTTAAAAGTTTTCCTTTTTAACTCACAAATTAATTTTGTAGCTGTTAAAGGTATTATGATTTAAAACAATGGTTTCTCTCTATACTCGAATATAATATTAGAATTTATTTTAAAAATTCAATTTTTGAAAAACTAAAGAAAACTTAATGAAAAGAACTGGCCCAAAAACTCATGAACAAAATGAAGACTAAAAGTATGTTGAATGAAATAAAGCTAGGTGGAAGATGTGGATATAGCATGAGTACAATTTTGATAAAAATTTGGTTTTCAAGTAAACAAAGTTTTCTTTGTGTACATAAAATTGACAATATTTAGGTTTACCTAAATGGAAAAATGTTTTCAAGATAACTGGTATACCCTTCACTACAAAACACTTTATTGCCCACATTTGATTAATTCAGAACACTACAAGTAATCCTGATGTACCCTACCATAATACATTTAGGTCACAAGAGCTTAAAACTCAGATCTTAAACTAATATCAGGTTACAGCAGTTATTTGTGTCAACGAATCATGGTCAGGCTTCTTTTATAACTTTTTTATCTTTAGTTCTGCATAAACTACCAGCTTTCAGGGCCTGATTTAAAAAAATTCTACCTTTTATTAAGTCATATTCAAACACTATTTAAATTATAATACAAAAGCGATTTACATAGATAATTTAATTTATTTTTAAATACAAAATTCACATCTCTAACAAAAACCAACTGTGCTGTTTAGTTTTACACAATATATATGTTAATAACAAGGGTAGTTTACAAAAACTTCATAAGATTCTATTATTATCAGGTAATATATCTTTAAGTTTGATTTTCTATAAAATCTAAACCCTTGTTTAGGATAAATAAGTTATTAGAGTGGAATTTTATAAATAACTGGATAATAACAGAACTATTCTCCAAGACAGTATTTCAAATAGGTCAAACTAATTTCACATGTAAAACAAGGAGGAAAATTGTTGTGCTCTAGCTAAACACAAAAGCATCTTTTAGAATAGAAGTGGTAATTATTTCAATTATGACTTGTATATAGCCTAGTTTAGTTTCCCAAGAGAGTTATAATCTGAACTGACGTTTTTTTTACAATAAAACCGGAGTTCTTATTTGTCTCACATAACACATTGTACAAAATATAATACACATACAGAAAATGTAAAAAACCAGATAAAAAACATCTATATTTATAAAATGTTATAGTTTGCTTGAAACAGCCTACAATTTTACCCTATACGTCTAAATTTAAATTGTTTCAGGTGTCTGTTCACTGAACAGAATATTGAATTTGTGTGTCCAAAGATTGAACACAATCATCAAAGTTTTAATCTTTTTTTTCTAATCATGACGATTAATTCCAATATATAGAGGTCTGCCTTTAATTAAATAAGCCATAAGGCATAAGTTAGTTATAAAATTGGATTTTATGCTAAGGTCTAGTAAAGGATTTATTTGTTTACCATTGTATTTTTTACCATTGGAAACACTAACATTCCAATATCGATGGCTATTTGGGGCTTCTTTGACAAGAGGTTTTCCTATTATATCAAATATTTAGGTTACTAAGTACATTCGTATACCTTATTTCATTCATTTTAATTAATTGTTCTTGATAATCTTATGAATGAAGTCTATTCCCTCCTTAGAGAATCATATTGTTTCAAGGTATTTTAACCCAAGAACCGAAAAATATTCAATTAGTTGATTAACCTTTCATGATAGATATATTATTTTTGTGTAAAATAAAGCATAGTGTATCTTTACTTTTGAATAGTTTGTTTTCTTGCTTTTATTCATAAAAGGAAAGTGCAATAAACTTAATTTACTAATAAGATATACAGTACTTAGTTTTATACAATTTTGTAAAAACAAATTTTAATTTGAAATTATTCTATCTGATACCGCGCCTTTAATCCCTTTGATAACATGAATCAATCAAAATTACCTAAGTAAACAAAGTAATTACCAGATGGATGTTATCAAAATGTCAACTACAGAAGATATAAAAGGACTTGGAAAAGAATAAAGTATTCTTAATATTTAATATACAGATCTTAGTAAAAACGTATCTTAACAATTTTAAATTGTTTATATAAAAAGCTACCATTTGAAAACCCAAATGATGTACATAAAGCAAACTATAAAACTAAACATTATGCTCCCTTAAATATTTTACCCTTATGTTTATGTATAAAAAGTCGATAAGCTATATATATTTATCAAAATAAAATAAAAAACTACCTACAAATTAAAATTCTGAATCATTATCAGTTTAAATTAGCTTTTGTATACTTACCCAACAATCTTTTTACTTCTTGCTGATTTAAATACAGATTCAAGTTAGCTATACACAAATCCAAAGTATTTAATAAAATAGTTACAGTGATTAATTTGTAAACAGAACCAAGCAAAGATCGTGTGCATTTTCTTGACATATTGTTAGTCCAACAAACAAAAATACAAGGTTATAAACATGGAGGTTTGGGTTACGCCCAACACTCCTGCCTATTTATAATCAAATTAAAGTTTTAACCGATAAAACCATTAACATTAAAACATATACAGTAATACGACACATTTGTAACTACACTATCATTCTTTAAACACAAAATGTAAACTTGTATATACGACCAAGCAGTCCCATTATCTAACACAGATTGTTTAGCTCTTACTGAAACTCGTTTCATTCTCCCAACTGCACTTTGTTGGAGCAGGCTGCCAACTTCTGAAACTGAAATATCCCTCCTTATTACCTTCGTAGTAACAGTTACGGTGCTATTATTGTCTAAAATTATTTGTATTTAAAATCATATAGTTTTAATAACCCGTTTCTAGATTTTATAAATGATAACACGTGGGTATTTGATATAAACACGAATTCTTTAGTATTGTACAGAATAAATATGTTAAATTAAATTCTAAACAAATAATTTACCTTGTTGCACACAAAAGCGTACAATTTATGTATTGTTATTTTTTGCTGTGTGCATAAATTTACTATTTAATATAATTCAACGTTCGTAGCTTTTTCTAAACAAAACCGGAATCAAGTGTTGTTAAAAAAACTTATATTTCAAATTTTGTTTGTTTGAAAACAATTTTGTCGTTTAAAACAGTTATGTTTGCATAATTTCTAACATATCGCTACGTTCTGTCAATTTATATGTATCGTAAAATGAATGTGTTAAGTAAGAATTGACTGTTGTTTTCGAAAATTATTCAAACAACCCTATTAATAACAAAAAGTGTATTGACCCCCATTATTAAATTAGTGGTGTATTTAAAGATCTTTTTATGCAAGGGAAATTGAACAATCCTTAATATATTGTGCATTAGTGTTACATATTCTTAGGCTACATAATATTATACATCGTATTAGGCACATGGTATGATGAAACAAATGTTATATGCACTGGTTTTATACGTAAATACTTTCTTTATATAGATTTTTATTACATTCATTTTTTTACATTCATTATATAATTTTTTTTAACAAGGTTTTCTCACGCTCTGTATTGTATTACAGTACTTAGTTAAAGTTTAAAAAAATTTTCTAATAATGATAAAATTGATATATTTTTCTCTAAGATAACTTATTTTAGCCTTTGGTAAAAGTATAAAATAAATATATCCCAGTAATAATCAAGCAATAAGGGCTTTTATTGCTAAAAATGTCAGAATCTACATTTTCTAAGTAAATTTGTTTATTATTCATTTGTTAACAACAACTCTCTTTTAATATTGCTACATGTTCTTATAATGTCCAGCATAAACATTAACATTTCCGGAGTTTATGTTCTACATATATTTATTTCTTCTTAATATTTTTACAGTTTTCACAACAAAATGTAAGTAATTTTAACAAATTCAATTTTATATTTACTGTATTATGTTTAAAATAGTTATTATTTTAAATGATGTTATTATAATCATGGCAATAACTCTATAAACCGGACAATGAAATTTATTACTATTTAAACAAACCATGAACATATTTGTTTACTAATTCTGAATATTTTTTCACGCTTATAAACCTCAAGACCAGTCTGCAGTGGGAGGGGAAACGATCTAGTTAGCGGATGCTGCCGAAGTTGTACGAGACTTGCCGATGGACAACAAGGTAAACTTGCTAGCTTTAGCTTCGCGCTCTCCAGGGTAAATCGTAAATTATAGTTTTACAAGACTAAAGGATGCATATTTTACTGCTTTGCCACATGGGATGTGAACACTGTATTTGTTTGCAACACAATAAAGAGTTACACAGACAACAAAGCAAAGTGTGAAACATTTTACATGGTCGAAAGACCAGGCCATAACGAGCTTCAAATAACCAATTATATTTCACAATTAAAAGAGGAACTAATTCCCAGGCTGAGAATAAAGTTTGTATTTATTTCATATTGGCAATCACTGTATTTTTATTATTGTTGTTTATAATACACATCTGTTATTTGCCAAAGCCAATTTTGAATACAGTATTACTTAGATCCTTTCCAAAGTCCTCCATCAGGAGGTTTTATGTACCTATAATCCTACCTATATACACAGTCCTTTCCTATTCTTCCTAGCCAATAATAGTTCACACTGATCCCTTATTTGAAAACAAGTAATATAAACAAAAATATTTTAAAGTCAACTCCTACATAAGTCAACACACAAAATAATTATTTTAGTAACTTTTCATTAAAAAATTACAGTTAATATAAATAACGTAACATAACCTCTGCGTTAAAACAGCTGTTCCACCACGTAACCTATAACATAAAATCAGCGGTTTTATGAAATCATTAGTTATCACTTACTTTAAGCCAAATGAAACGAAATAACTATTTTTCATATCTTGCCCCTTTTGTGAAAAGTGTTTCTTCCATTTAAAACTAAAATTAGTTAATTAAATTTAGTTAATGAATTAATATTTGAAAAAACTGTATTAACATCAATTGTTATTTACTACAAGTTTTAGAAAATGTATTTGAACTTGAGTGGATGAATAAAAAGTATTTTATAGGCGATTGAAAATTTGAACGATATATAGGCCTATAAAAGGAGAGTGCGATACATATAGAAATAGGAATTTAAACAAATGTGATAACAAATTTCTCGTATCAATAAACTAAAAACTAAAATAAACTAAAAACCGAATAGAAAACACTACAAATTCTATTGTAATCATTTCCGTTGTAAGTGAAATGTGGTTTTTACAAATTATAATAAATACATAAGGCCGAGATGACAAGAGACAGGTGTGAGTACGTCCTCTTTGTTCCCTTATTGCTTGGTCATGATGCTTACACAGCTAAGGAGGCAACTTGACAAATCCCGTCACCACTCGACACATAACTCATTTTACATAAACTCAACTTCGTTGGACATTTACAAGTATGTTGGGTTCGTGTAGTCGAATTAAAATTACAAAGGTATTTGTAACAACAAGTGGCACGATGTTTTTGTTTGGTAAAATCTTTGTCCTATTCTTTCACAAAAGTGTAACGAAGAGAAAAGTGATACATGGAAAACCTTTTCATTCCGGTTGTCATGGAAACGGCCGGAAAAGCTGTAAAAAGCGCATAGTGCCTCTTCGATTTGGATAGAAAGTGATCATATTTTATCGCGATTAGCCAGTACGCGTATGCGTATGAAAGAAAGGAAAGGTTTTTTGTCAATGTAGGTAGGATTGAGACAGTGATATAAGACTGTACGATGCAGGAGGGAGTTCGCTGGCTAGTAGAGGGGGAATGCCAGGGAGCTGTATACACCTCTGTCGCATCTAGGCACAGTGGTCAACAAGAGACAGTAATAGCGGACCGATACAGGATGACCGAAATAAACGGACGTTTTTGAATTAGTTATACTCGCGGGGCAGTCGTTGTGTGAAAGGAGGACTGCAACCGCTGACCTCTTCGTATGATGCCATTTCATTATTCATGGACCAACGGATGGTACAACACCATATGTTTAATTTCGATGGGTATATAAGAAATAGTGATTCTATCACAGCTACACGTTCATTTGAGTCTATCCGGCTTTTTAGCGTTCACTTTCAACTTGGACGCCATGTTATCGTTCCCAGCCGGAATACGATTCTCAGTTGGGTTAACAACTTGAGAAAAACGGAAAGTATTATAAAAAAAGAAGTCTCCTGGTCGAAATAAGTCTGCTAGGACGGCGCAAAACATTGAAATCTTTAGGCAAGCTTTGATTCGTATCTCGAATCGGTCGGCAAGAAGACACGAGTGAATTAGGCTTAACTCGTGAATTAGTGCGAACAAGTTTGCTAGAAGACTTATTACTTCGTTTTCATTTACAGTAAATAGTTCCGTGTACTCAAAAAAAAAAAATGTTTTTTCCTACAAGATAAGGTAATGCATACACTACTGCAATGGCCGTGGTGCATCGCACGTTTCCAGGACGGCTCATTTCGTGTTTCGATGATATTCCGTCACCTACAAGGTAGCCAGATTTGACTGGTGATTTTTTCTTTTGTGACTAAATGGCAAATGTAGATAAATATTGTAATCTAATATAAGTTCTAATTAACAACATAATAGATGAGTAGTGTTAGTTTTAAAAATCAGCGAGGTTCGACACTAAGTTTGCGAGTTCCCTCACCACTCTCAATCACAAATAGACGACTGAGCATCGGCCGGTCAGGTCTCTTCCTATATCTCGCGACTTATACATTATTGTTGGGAAAATCAACCGCCATGCCACTCCTTGTTGTGTAGACCGTCCTCCCTGGTAGGTTTGTTACACAAGTCCTGACACTCCAACCCCCAATGCGCGTCGTTCCAATGCGTGAGTCTATATTTACAATAAACATTCTGTAGAAATGCAATAACATATTCAACACACACCCGGCTCACATTTATTCTTAGAGAGGTTAGTGGTTAGGGGTCATGTTATACGAGCGCTAATGCCATCGCGCCATCGCGTCAAACAGGCAATGAGGCTACCGTGGAGCAAATTATACGATCGACATTGTGCGGGTAAACCAGGCGTAGGGCGTCACCAACGGGACCGAGTTTATTAGTTTAATGTTTTTAGGTTAATGTTAACTCGGCATTGCTCATAGTTTGAGTTCAATTTATTGTTAAAATTGCAGCCGCTAGAAGTTAAACTCATGAAAGAAAATGGTCTTCTTGTAGAAGGATTAGGAAGGTAATGAAGGAAGGTGCAAAATGATAGAAATAAAGGTTGCTTGTATGATGTAGGCTGTCAACCGTCATCAAAACTAAATGGGTTGTCTAGGTCTCTTACACATTTTACACCAATATGAAGACACTAAATTAATAAATGACAATGCCTGACTCGCAAATCAGTCGTTTTATTCCTACAAAATTATAAACTTCCCTTCTCAAAAAAATATGTAAGATATAACTTATCAACAGGCTTCAACATGTAGAAAGTAGATCTTGTGTAGTTGCAATAAGTAATTAATCATCTAGTTGTATCAGTGTTTCAACACTGTGGCGGCTCCATCGGGTAGGCCCGGGCCTACCTAACGTTTTCATATTGTTAAAATCCTGTTTAATTGAATCCTAAAGAGTTAAATGATATATATATATATATATATATATATATATATATATATATATATATACACACACAACAATTTAATGAACCTACAGACAACATATGCAGAATGCAGACGACGTACTATTCTTAAACATTATACACGCGGCTCAAGAAGAAACATGTATGACGTCACAAATACCAACATCACGGACCGAACATTCACACCAGAAAATAAAGAAGATTAATTCAGTGATTCGACAATGGTCAAGTGACCGAAAGGTGCCTTATCACATAAGGTAAAATTATTGCACTTGGTGGAAAAAATTATTTACAAGTAATATATATATATATATATATATATATATATATATATATATATGAGATTTAAAAGATGCTCATATTATAGCGAGATTTAGAATGCACCAAGCAATAGTAAAATAGCAAGTAATCGCTTTTTTAAACTAACACTTCGCCTTAATTTGTTTATTACTATTATCAGTACTTTTAATATCGTACATCGGAGGCCGTTTTTCCACAGCATAAATAAACGTTTCAGTAGCAAACATGTTTCACAACTTACGGTTCAGTTCCAACTGAGCCAACGTTGATAGCGCTACGTATAAATTGGTTTGCGCTATGTACGCTGCGTTAGCAGCGCCGTGCTAGAGTAGCCGGTCCCGTTGGTGGCGCCCTACGCCTGGTTTACCCGCACAATGTCGATCGTATAATTTGCTCCACGGTAGTCTCATTGCCTGTTTGACGCGATGGCATTAGCGCTCGTATAACATGGCCCCTAACCACTAACCTCTCTAAGAATAAATGTGAGCCGGGTGTATGTTGAATATGTTATTGCATTTCTACAGAATGTTTATTGTAAATTTAGACCCACGCATTGGAACGACGCGCATTGGGGGTTGGAGTGTCAGGACTTGTGTAACAAACCTACCAGGGAGGACGGTCTACACAACAAGGAGTGGCATGGCGGTTGGTTTTCCCAACAATAATGTATAAGTCGCGAGATATAGGAAGAGACCTGACCGGCCGATGCTCAGTCGTCTATTTGTGATTGAGAGTGGTGAGGGAACTCGCAAACTCAGTGTCGAACCTCGCTGATTTTTAAAACTAACACTACTCATTAAGTAGATAGTAATGTTGAATAAAATTACAACCAAATCTATCCTGACTGGATACTTCGTAGGTATACTTTAATACAGGTAGATAGTAATGTTGTATAAAATTATAACCAAATCTATCCTGACTGGATACTTCGTAGGTATACTTTAATATAGGTAGATAGTAATGTTGTATAAAATTACAACCAAATCTATCCTGACTGGATACTTCGTAGGTATATTTTAATATAGGTGGATAGTAATGTTGTATAAAATTACAACCAAATCTATCCTGACTGGATACTTCGTAGGTATACTTTAATACAGGTAGATAGTAATGTTGTATAAAATTACAACCAAATCTATCCTGACTGGATACTTCGTAGGTATACATTAATACAGGTAGATAGTAATGTTGAATAAAATTATAACCAAATCTATCCTGACTTGATACTTCATAGGTGTATTTTAATATAGGTATATAGTTAGGTTATTTTCCAAATCAAATTACTTTACGATTTTTTCATTACTTGGTTGCCAATATATATATATATATATATATATATATATATATATATATATAGGCTGCATTAAATAGAATGTTATAACTTAAATTTTAGCTTTTAAAATTATAATTAAATAAATGCTAGAAGATTCCGACGGGGGAAGGCTTTCGCTCCTTGGGAGGAGGTTTCTCAGGTCTGATCGTCAAAGAAACTCGTCTTCAGCGGGAATATCGGAACCCTTTCTATAGGTTTATAGACCTAGACCACTGAACCCAACCTGTTCGGTGTTTCCTTCATTCTCCTGAGTCAGACAATGCGACCCGGGTAGTTACGCCTCCACGCTCGCCCCCTTCCACACTAAACAAACATCCGACCTATCGATTACGTTGTTTGTTTTTTTAGTCGATTACTGATACAATTTGCTCGGAGCTCTGCATGATTCCCGTAATTACTCGATAATAACTGAGATAGCCTTCGCTGCAATTACGTAGGAATCTCCGTCCCATCCAATAGAGGCCTATAACTGTAAAGGCCTCGAAAGGGAAAAAACTTGAAGTATTTCTTTGTATTTTCAACATATACTAGTTTATATACTAGTTTAAACATTTGCTTATTAGTAGCCCATAATTTTTGGGTAAATGAAAACAGCTGTATGGGATATATCTCCCATTGTTACCTGGACAGCAACTTTTAAGTTTCTAGATAGGTTGTGGGCAGGGAAACTGGACTATATTACGTGGTTACGTGAGAGTTTCAGTGAAATTATATCAAATAGTGTGTGAAAATTGTAATTAAATTGTGTGTAATTAGATATGTTATTGTAAAGGCCTGTATATTGGTATATCTTAGTATTTACCCATGTGAGTTGGTAAATGCAAGGATTTTATAAATAAGATATGATTTTTCAGGCTTTTACCGTTAAAGTTTGGGATGTGCTAGCTTTTACCAATGATTGTTGGTAAATGACGGTTTTTTAATTAAACAATGAGTATTTCGCCCGTCCATTAAGGTTAGGTTAGGTAGCTTTTATCCTCTGAGGTAAAACCTAATACATACCGAGTCTATGTAGGTAAAAGTTTGAAATCAACGATGTCGCACAAGATGTCGGAGTTTCATTATTAACATTTGGCAAATCTCTGGTTTTACTGTAAAATCTTAAGAGTGACCAATCCGTCTATACGGGCTTTTGCAATATTTCTTGGGATTCGGCTGAATTTTATGCAGGTTTATTTACCTTACTGTTATTTGCTACTTAGAATTATTCGATTATTGAGCGAAAACGTACTCAGTTATAGCATGGAAATTCATTCTCAATTCCTTCTGTCGTTTAAAGAGTTGTTAGGGCCATGATCAATTCTTCCGGAAGTTCAGATCATGAGAAAACTACCGGATTGGTGTAAAATCTTGGAGATAACTACATAACCTAACGATACCTACCATATTGCTAGGTTTTAGACCAGTAACCACAGGGAAGCTAAAGTATACAGTTTCTTTAAGTGTATTTTTCCGTATAGGTCTGGGCTGAGCCCTGGAGCTGGGTTAACCCGTGGCTCATACCCAATAAAACTTTCTCTCCTCGGATCCGACCCACAGCTATTTCGACAATGGGTGACCTATTGTTTATCTTATTATTAGGATGTAATTACTTTTATAAAACATAATATGATTACTTGCATCAGTTATTTGATCCTTTTAGAAACTATATGCAAAATGATACAAAACTTGACTACAATGTTTGAAATTAACTTATAATACGCTAATTATAACATGTATATCCGATTTTCTTGCCTAAAAAATGGATTTTAAAAGTTTTAAAAATACCTTTAATCCTTTTACTGCAATTAGTAGTCTAATAAAAATACGTTTCCATAAATTAAAATATTTTTTATTCCCAAAGAACATTATTTTGTATTTTTTTCCCTAATAATAGTGTTAGTCATCAATACGAGCTATTTGTTTTAATAATAACCTATTTGTGAAGCCAAAATGATGTTACACATATTGCTACCATAGCAGGCTCTAGAGTTTCGTATCATTTTCCATAAATATTTTGGTAGGTTTCAAATAACTGATGATATAATCAGATTATATTTTATAACCAAAATTATAACCCCTTACTATGGTAACCATTGGCGAAGCTGCTGTGGTTTATTTGGAATGGTAGGGGGTAGTACCGGCTCCAGGGCTCAACCCAGACTTATACGTAATATATTACATTTAAAGAAACTGTAACGACGCTTAAGCTTCTCTGTAGCTATTGGTCTAAAACTTAGTAATAGGGTAAGCATTTTTGTCCAAGTTTTTTCATTAAAAAAGGAATGTGTTTTCTTCCTACCTGAACTGCCCATGCGTCTAAGAGCTGATTCGACGACAGAAGGAATTGAGAACGAATCTTTTAAACTGAGAAACTTCAGCTTCCCTGTGATTACTGTCTCGCGGTCTAAAACCAAACAGGAAGTTAGGTATGTTTAGATTAGGTTAGGCATTTTTCTCTACGATTTCACTCCAGACTGTCAATTTTCTTCTTATCTGAAGTTCCGGGAGAATTGCGTACTCGAGTCCCAAGCTGAGGAGGATTTATTGGGAATGGCCGCAGGTAGTCTCGCCTCCAGTGCTCTGCCCAGACCTATACGGAGTGTTGACGGTTTAGTTTAAGATTGAACCATTACAAGTGAGGCGCGAAAAACTAACCTTCAAGTTTTGGGAACGCTCAAAAACAGTAAATCACCGATACTGGACTAATTATAGAAAGGCTGCACAGAGACTGAAAACCCAGCTAAGCCCACAGTATAACATCGGCGAATCAAACCCAATTCCGCTCAAAACTTTCAACAGGACGAATCTCAAAAGTTTATCGTTACTAAACCTTAACACTCCCAAGCATCTTGCACTCCCACAAGAACTAAAGATCACTGCCCTTGAGACAATCCACACCTTATATCCTAAACTAGACTGGCTGCACGTCTACACCGATGGGTCTAAGCTTTTTACCACTGGAGCTGGCGCTGAAGCTTTCTCCAAGCTGTTTGAAATCAGTCAGAGCGTTGGGGCAAACTCAAGTAATTTTGATGGGGAAGTAACGGCAGTAGAGGTGCTTGCCGCTCATCACCTAGCAACGAACCACCAACGAGCTGTTTTCTTTATAGACTCCCAAGCCGCCATAATTGCAATAGCCGACAACTCTTTAACAGACTGTTCTAACATATTCCACTGCCGAGAAGCAATCTCACATTTTTTGCAAAATAAATGGTCAATTAGCCTTCAGTGGATCCCAAGTCACGTTGAATCACAGGTAACGAAAGATCAAACGACCTAGCAAAAAATAGAGCACAGATACAACAACACTACGCAGAAGCCAGCCTCACCTTTGCCAAACTCCTTATTGACACAGCCCTGAAACACTCCATGAAACAAGGGCACGAAGAAGCCAGTAGAATGAAACAATGGGCATCACTTAACAGTCGCGGTTCTCTGGTACCCACAAGCGATAGGGCAATTGCAGTGGCTGACTTTCGACTCCTGACGGGAGACGACTATCTCCAGGCCCACCTCTACCGTTTTGGCCAAGCAGAATCCGATACGTGTCCGCTCTGTCTCGATTGTGTCATGAATAGGGACCACATTTCAACTTGTCCTGAGCTGGACGACTAACTGTCCAGAATCGGTCGTACTGGGTAGCTCGACGCCGAATGGCTCAACAGTCAAGTGCGGGGATTGGCTAAAGTAAGTAAGTAGTTTAAGATTGATCTGTTTTTAGAAAATAAAATCATATGATTCCACAACAGATAAAGAGAAATCTAGTATTTCTAAGCCCATGAAAAAGCCAATAAAAATTGCGTCCAATATTTATAAGATAAGTGAAAACATTGCTATAGATACAAAGCCGTCATTATGAAACTCACAGCTTTATCACTTCATCGAGGAGGCCTTGCAGTGAAATGACTGTAATTTAAATGTGTTTTGTCGTCGTCGAATTGTAACGCATGATTGACGTATCGTAGATGATTTATCTGTGTTACTGGAAACAAGATGGCGTCCGTGTTGTTTGGAAGTTGTTAACACATAACGACCACAGCAGCGTGGACGGGTTCGTGATGTACAAAGCTATAATTTGAAGCGAGTTCAACATAACCAAACAAGATGGACAATGCTACGGGTTTATTGTCTCGTAAAGCCGCAACAAGCCACGTCCTCGTGCCGAAAGAAAAAACCAGGACCGTATATTTTTTTAACAAATTGGACGTTTAATAGTTACAGGCCTTGCAAGAACTAGTAAATTATTAATTTCAGTTAATAATTATTTTGCGTAAATAATTGTAATTAATCAACTATTTTAAATTAAACATTGAAATGTATTCAAATCTCATTTCCTGGACAAACACCGCATATTTTAATTTAATGTTCGTTGAGTAAATTTGATCTATATAAGTCAGTAGACCTTAAACTTTAAACAAAAAGAATGGTAAACGCCGTATCGTGAATGTTTCACAAGTTTTAACACACTAATTACCAAGACACCAATCTGTGTTATTATTCGTAAAGGGATAATTTGTTTTGTAGAGGAAGTTGTACAGTATATATCCTCCCATTGTTATGATCGAGCCAGCATTAAACACAAGTACAAACTTCCGGCCGGCCGCAGAATAACCTCAAAGTTACAGATTTAATATTAATGGCTTACACTAGTGCTAAGTCAGATATTGTAGGCTACAATGATAATATGAAGTGGTTTATTATTCTAAACATGCGAAGTAGCTATTATGTTGTTCGTGAGAGATAAATTAAAAGCCCACATTTTTATATTTCAACATCTTACGGGAAGGTGAGGGCGCATATTTAGAGGCAACGGAATGGGACTACATTTCTGTGATTAGAAAATTTACCATCTTCAAAGAGATGAAGTAACAATACTCATTCAATTCCTAGCCAATAACTTTACCAGACATAGGCTATAGCCTATTAAAACCTAATATATGTCATCGTCCATAGGTTAACGTATCATATGGACTAACGTATTATATTACTCCATAGGCCATCGTAATATGAGGAAAATTTTATTACGTTACATCATGGATCATCGTAGCATTAGGACTATTTTATTACGTTACACCATGGGTCATCGTAACATGAGGACTATTTTATTACGTTACGCCATGGACCATCGTAACATGAGGACTATTTCATTATGTTACACCATGGGTAATCGTAACATGAGGACTATTTTATTACGTTACACCATGGGCCATCATAGCATGAAGACTATTTTATTACGTTAATGCATAGCCTATCGTAACATGAGGACTATTTTATTACGTTACACCATAGGTTATCGTAACACGGGGGCTATTTTATTACGTTACACCATGGGCCATCGTTACATGAGGGCTATTTTATTACGTTACACCATGGGCCATCATAGCATGAAGACTATTTTATTACGTTAATGCATAGCCTATCGTAACATGAGGACTATTTTATTACGTTACACCATAGGTTATCGTAACACGGGGGCTATTTTATTACGTTACACCATGGGCCATCGTTACATGAGGGCTATTTTATTACGTTACACCATGGGCCATCATAGCATGAAGACTATTTTATTACGTTAATGCATAGCCTATCGTAACATGAGGACTATTTTATTACGTTACACCATAGGTTATCGTAACACGGGGGCTATTTTATTACGTTACACCATGGGCCATCGTAACATGAGGACTATTTTATTACGTTACACCATGGGCCATCATAGCATGAAGACTATTTTATTACGTTAATGCATAGCCTATCGTAACATGAGGACTATTTTATTACGTTACACCATAGGTTATCGTAACACGGGGGCTATTTTATTACGTTACATCATGGACCATCGTTACATGAGGGCTATTTTATTACGTTACACCATAGGCCACCGTAACATGAGGACTATTTTATCATGTTAATCCATAGGTCATCGTTCATGAGGACTATTTTATTACGTTACATTATGGGCCATCGTAACATGAGAACTATTTTATTACGTTACTCCATAGGCTATCGTAACATGATGACTATTTTATTACGTTAATCCATAGGCCAACGTAATATGAGGATATTTTATTATGTTACTCTATGGCCATCGTAATATGAGGACAATTTAATTGTGTTATTCCATAGGTCATCGAACATGGAGACTATCGTATTGCGTTACTTCATAGGCTATCGCGTTATATAGAGTATCTAATTATACGTCGTATTATTCCAAAGTCGTATTACTCCATAGGCTAGCGTAGCAAGGGAACTATTTTAAGTCCGAAGTTCAGTTACTCTTCATTGTTAACTAGCTGACGTAGCGAAGAGCGATGGTAAACCAAGAACGTTATACCCCCCGGAAACTATCATAACTCAGGAAGATTAATTGTTTAATATGTTACTTCATAGGCTTTCGTAACATGGGGACTATTGCGTTACTCTATATACTATTATTATCGTATGGATTATCGTATTACATTATAACATTGTCTAGCGTTTCATGGGGACTATTTTATTACATTTTACTCCATAGGCTTTCGTAACATGGGGACTATTGCGTTACTCTATAGGCTATACTATTATTATCTTATGGAGTACCGTATTATATTACTGAATGGTCTAGCGTTTCATGGGACTATTTTATTGCATGTTAATCCATAGGACATCGTAACAAGGAGACTATGGAATTGTGTGGGAGGATAGGCGTGAGTGGAGGGGGTTACGAATGTAGATAGATACAGAGAAAGAGAGGAAGAGGGACAAAGAGAGAAAGAGAGAGGAGGGGAAATTGTATACTATAAATATATAGTTAAATCAATATAAAGTAAACAAATTTCAAGTCTAACATCCTGCTAAGCTTTTCACAGCACATGCAGGCTGTAATACTTCTTCTTTATATAAAAACACGATCTAAGCTTTGGAACACTCGACTCCCAGGCACGGTTTTTTCTCTGAAATTATTGGTCGAAACTCCCCTTTGTTTATTCAATGCTCAATAAATGACTGTGCAAACAAGTGGGCCCTCCTCTTTCTTCATGGAGATCGGCCATCAGGTGATTATTGCACTCGTGGACACTGTAACAGCGCCACTGCCTTTTGCCTGCAACTTGTTTAGTGTTGGGAAACCGGCGGGAAATTGCTTTAACTGAATCCAATACTGAACGTCAAAAAGAAGGTTTACTGTATTAACGAAAGTGATAAAATTTGTAAATTATAAATAAACAATTTATAGAATTGTTTAAAACAATACTTCTACAATAGAAGTAAATAACACGACAGTGAACATTCAGATTGATAAACTATATTTTAATTTACGAATTATTAATAAATAAATAAATAATTGTATTTTTTTTGTAAAACGTAAACAAATGTCGAAACTCTTTATACAACAATAAAGATTCCTCAACATAATCCCAAAATTATGAGGTTCAGAGGTAAAAAATGTCAGAATCACTACATCCTTCATTTGGTCCTACATCCTACCTCCGGTGTTGTAAGAAGGTAGAAACCTCTTTATGACGTCAGAAGATAGTACGTCTGTCAGTGGGGTTATGAGGGGGGGCCTGGACCCCTCACCAAATATATAGAACTGATCATTGTTATTACACATTTTAATAAATGTTATTAAAGAGAAATACAAAATCATAAGGTATATTAATATATAAAGTAAAGGTTTTAGTAGTCATAATATATAGGGTTGAAATTATAATTCTTTAAAATAAAATTAATGTAATTTCTTAAAAAGTAATTCACATTTTAATATTTGTACTATAAGTTTTATTTCAAAAACTTGTGTAGAATAAATTAGTCTTTTTTATTTACTATACTTATATATAGTTAGTATTATCTAAATGGATTTTTGTAATATTAATCAAGTAAACAAAAATGTAAATAAGGTATATTACAATTTTTTAATATATACAAAAAAAAATTAAATTCAATTCCTACTTAGGTTCTCAAAATGTTATTTCACTTACTTTTTATTAAATAATTACAAATAATATAAATAAAGTAACGTGACCAATGTTTTGAAACAGATGTTCTACCACATAACCTATAACATAAAATCAGCTGTTTTATGAAATGTTGTTATCACTTATATTTAGCCAAATGGGAAGAAATAACTATATTGCATACCTTGTCCCTTTTGTGAAGAGTTTTTCTCCAATATAAAACTAAAATTAATTCATTAAATTTAATTAATGAATTAATATTTTTTAAATGTACGAGTATAAACATCAATTGCCATCAATTACAAGTTTTAAAAAATGCATTTGAACTTGAGTGGATGATACAAAATATTTTATTAAGGATTGAAAATTTGGACAAGATATAGAAGGAATTGAAAATAACCGT